>CM022704.1:73826998-73872308 GCA_012295165.1 Asparagus setaceus
AGCAATGGGATGAGATGCACCTTCTAATTTATACCATATTAGTAAAACTGATTTCCAAGGGGAATTACTTCTTCAGATGTAGATTTTATTATTTGCACATGTCTGAGAAGTGAGATCCCCTAATTTGTTTTCTTCTTCAGCTAAAAGCTTTCTTGTTTACCTAGAGGACTTTGGTAGTTTGTTTCATATTCGCATGTACTTAAATTGCCTTACCTAACATGCTAGTTACCTAGATATTAATTTGCCTCCTTGGAGAAATTATCCAGTGGATCGGGCCCATTGTACACGTGATGTTCCAAGGTGTGAGAATCCTTGAATACGTGGAAATATGGGACAGGTTTGGGGATAAGTGTTTGATAAAAAGTCCTCTTTTTTTTACCATCACATATGAATGGACCCAGTCGATTGGAGAGTTTGCCCAAGGTCCTGTGGGTGGCTTCTTTTGTTTGCACTAATTATGTTTATGAGTTTGGGACCAACTGGTAGAGGGTTGCGGCTGTTTAATAGCTTGTTGTAATTATTCGCTTAGCACCGTTGTGGAGCTTTTTTCAATCTTAGTCATGCTTCATTTCCCACTACGTTTTGATAGGAAAAAACCTTGTCAGTGTTGACGAGTCATAAAGGTTGAGAAGGAAACTCAATCTATTTCAGTATAAAATATTTCTAATGTAAAGAGAACTTCATCGTCATCTATTGTTATTTGTTGAATGCTTTGCTTTTGCTTAAAATGATATGCTTCAAAGGGCACATATCATTTTTTTTTTGTCTTACTATGTTGTTTGCTTCGTTACAATACTAATTAATTTAACTTTTCCTTATATTTTCTCTCTCTCTCTCTCACACATGTGATCTTTGCTCTATATTATCCCGGTGATTTGGTGAAACACATTTCGCTGCTCTTTAACTATTACTTCTCTTAGTTGTGGATCACTATTTGCCTTATGATGTTTCTTATGCTTAGTTATAAGAATTGTTGTAGGGTGTCTTTACAGCTTCTTTATTCCTAACATTCTAAACATTCTGTAAACTCTATTATCAGGTAGCTACAAAGACGGAGTCAAACAAGATTGCTGGGAATGCGATTCTTTATGAATGTGTTGAAACAATAATGGGTATAGAAGCTACCAGTGGATTGAGGGTTCTGGCAATCAACATACTGGGGAGATTTTTGTCAAATCGGGACAATAATATCAGGTTATTCTTTTATGCATTTTTTAATAATTCAAGCTATTTATATAAGTATCCCCACCTCCCAGTGTACTGGAATCTGAACTTCACCCAGATTTCTCAACGGCCATGTTTTTTGCTGCAATAGGTAGTCCGTTAGAGTTATGCTGGATGCATCTTGAGCTGTTGAGATTATGTCTGATTTTCTTACTCTTCTTAGGCTTCCATGTCTCAGTATCATTGAAGTGGCGAGCTATTTAAGTCAAATATTGATTAAGGGAGGAGACTGTAGAACACTTCAATCAAGATTGTTTACTGCTTCAGATAGATGGGCTTTCGGTTGTGTCGTCCTGGGAGAGGGTTTTTTTTTTTTTTTTTTTTTTGTTTTGTTTTATTCTTTTAGGCGTGGGGGTTTGGGGAAGAGCTTATTCGGCAGTTTTTCATATTGATGCAGTACAATATAATGAATTGATTTCTCTTTGGTTTATCCTTTGACCTTTTGTCTTGACGTGGTTTGGTGGTTCTAGAGCATTAGAACTATATTTCTCTATTGTCTAGTAGTCTTCCTTGTTGTATTATTGGATACTCTACTTGATACTTTCTAGGTATTATTCACTCTTGTTTGTACCAGTGCCTAGAAATTTTTTATCAATGTGAATCCTTTTTCCTTCTGAAATTGTAAATCTGCATTATTCATTTCTCTTATATGTAGATCATATGAGAATGAGATTATTTTCCCAAGAGGAGTTTCCCCATTCTGGAAGACATGTAAACTTATTGTTTTGAATTTAAGATAGTCATTGTCTATTGTTTCCAGATATGTTGCACTCAACATGCTAATGAAGGCTGTTGCAGTCGACTCTCAAGCAGTGCAGCGGCATAGAGCGACCATTCTTGAATGTGTCAAGGTCTGTGCTCTCTACAATCATCTTTATAGTGTTCTTTTGTCCTTGTTGCTGTTTTGCAGAAGAAAATACATTATGAGATTTATGTTGCTGTCTAGGCTCTTCATATTGAAATCTCCTAACAAGGGTTGGAGAATTATAATTTTGGGTTTTACCTTCATATTATCTATATCTAAAGGAGGCTTTGTTTTTCTTTCTTTTTAATGCAATAAAAGTTGGACTTGCAGCGAGACAAACAATTGCTCTTTAGGGAACTTGCAGTTGCAAATTTCTGCATACAAACAACCCTAGTCATCGTTATTTACTTATTTGTATTAAATCGAGCTGGTTGAACAAGGTGTTCTGGAGCTCTGTTACTGAAGTGTCCATAATTTTATTCCACATTTTTCATATTATTAAGAAATCCATTTCTTATTGTTAGGAGAATACTCCTCAGGATATGTTCTCAAGCACCCATAGTTGTGTGCTTGTCAACTCAATTTACCTATCAGGTTTTATCACAACTTTCTGTAGTGGTCACTATAACAATCATGTGCACTTTGTCTATGTTTGCCAAATGAGGGCTACGTGCAAAATGCTTGCAGCGGGATAGGATGACAATGCCGGAGCACAACTGATACATTTTTTGTCTTATTAATTATCATGTAATTCACAGTTTCAAACAATTCCATCATTGCATGTGTGATATAATTTTGTAACCTTTTACAATTTTCAGGACTCTGATGCATCAATACGGAAAAGAGCACTTGAACTAGTATTTCTTTTAGTTAATGATACAAATGTGAAGCAATTGACAAAAGAACTTATCGACTATCTGGAAGTTAGTGATCAAGAGTTCAAACCGGAACTTAGTGCAAAAATCTGTTCAATTGTTGAAAAGTAAGTTAAACTTTCCTCCATGTTTCTTGTTGGATTTTCGCTTTCTAAAGAGGAAATTGCTTGCAATTCTCTACTTATGTTAAAATTTTGACACATGAGTGAATCAGAACATGCCTTTATTTATTGCAATTATTAATATTTGACGGGTCCAATTTACTTGTTCACAGTGTAGTACCCTTGGCAATTGATTCATAATTAATTTCGACTCTTCATTAGAAATTGACATAGCAATTGAAAAAAGGCAGGAAAGGAGGACTGGTACACAGGAAAGAAATATGATGAGAGATTAATATTTTTTGAGTACATGTTCTGGGAAATTTTATCTAAGCCTTTAGGCAGGGATGTTCTGTTCTTGTGAAATGGTGGAAGAGATTCCAAGTACGATGAGAGAATGAAGATAGAATGAACAAGAACTACTTTCATTTGAGTTGGCATTGCGTTAGGTATTGTGTTTTATCTTCTTGTTTCCTATGAGTAAGGAAGGTCACAAGATTTTTCAGGGCTGAGATTCGGGTATTGGTTATTATTTGATCAGTAACTTAATGCTTCAGTCTCTCTGGTTCTCTCTAATCTTCATTGTTGATTGTCACGTTACCCGGGTACTTCTATCTTGAAGCCGTACCCGTACTTGACACGTACCTGTACCGGAACTTCAAACACTCCTTGGATATATGCATACATTTATCCAGACATGTACTCAATTATACGATATATGTTTTAATATAAAACACGTGTCATACACTTCTTGGATGTATATCCTACATTTCCTATCCATTTCTTGAAACTCATTAGTCATGAGTCGGGTTTGTCTCAGCCGGTACCCAAGTCCGAAACTATGATTTAAGAGGGTCATCTGAGTGTCTAGTTCAAAAACGAGAGCCGTTTCCAATTTATAATAATCAAAATAATAAAAGAAACTTAAAAATGTGCTAGGAATTTTAATTCGAATAACACATGAATTGAATTTTTTTAATGATCTCATATTAATTATTAATTTCAATATATATATAGTCGTGTCCCTATACCCTACATTTAACAAATTTTCCATGTACCGTACTCGCACCCTTGCGGTATCCATACATGTTTCCGTGCAACTTAGGTTAATGATTCATTCTCTTTGGTTTTCTCTAATCTTCATTATTGATTGTCATGTTGCCGGGTACTTCTATTTTGAAGCCAAACCCGTACTTGATACGTACCTATACTGAAACTTCATAGACACTCCTTGGATATATGCATACATTTATCCAGACATGTACTCAATTATACGATATATGTTTTAATATAAAACACGTGTCATACACTTCTTGGATGTATATCCTACAGTTCCTATCCATTTCTTGAAACTCATTAGTCATGAGTCGGGTTTGTCTCAGCCGGTACCCAAGTCCAAAACGATGAGTTAAGAGGGTCATCTGAGTGTCTAGTTCAAAAACGAGAGCCGTTTCCAAATTATAATAATCAAAATAATAAAAGAAACTTAAAAATGTGCTAGGAATTTTAATTCTAATAACACATGAGTTGAAATTTTTTAATGATCTCATGCTAATTATTACTTTCAATATATATTTAGTCGTGTCCATGTACCGTACATTTTACAAATTTTCCGTGTACCATACCCGCACCCCGTACCGGTACCCGTACATGTTTCCATGCAACTTAGGTTGATACTATTCCTATCTGTCTAATCTTTGTGTACTTGTCCATGCAACTTAGGTTGAAACTTTTCCTATCTGTCTAATCTTCGTGTACTTGTCAATACTTTTCCTATATTTCTGCTTTTAGCCCTGGGTTTCTCTTTTATATCTTCTTACCTCCCCAAAGCATTCCTTTTGCAAAAGCTCTTTAATATTTCTCACAGGTTCAACAACCTAAACTATGTGAGAAAGCATCAGAGTGGTAAAAGAGGGTGAGCCATCTTTCGATATATGCTAAACATGCTATGAGTTCTTGGTTACTACTTTTGCATACTTCTTTCCAAATTGACTTTTTGCAGCTGCTATGGCTTGGGTTAGCGATAATGGGCGGGGATGACTTGTGGGAAGTCCCAGATTCACTTCATTTCAACTATCTACTTGCATTTAGTTTCGATTAATTTTGCTACCTCATGTTTGTTTGAAAGTTCTCTACACACAATCCAGAAGGAGTTGGAGTAAGAAATTGCATGTGCATGATGCTCATGTGGTCTTGTGGTTTCTCCAGTGCAAGACCATTATCAATAATCTTGTTGTTTTGGCAATGTTAGGTTTCCTTTTGATATCCACATCTTACTGACTTATGATGTTTTGTACTAATATTTTTCTACCACTGTTATGAAGATCATTTTACCCTAATTTGTTTTGTCGCTTCACTTTGAGTAGGTTCTCTCCTGAGAAGCTATGGTATATTGACCAAATGCTAAAGGTCCTATGTGAGGTAGGGATAAGGAACCTTATTTATGAAGTAATTTCGCGTGTTTCAAATATCATGAGGCTTGTTTACTTTCTTTCTATTTTCTTTATGGTTTGCATAACAATTGAAGTTTCTTTTCCTCCTCATATCTGTTATCTGATTAAAGAACACTTAATTTTTTTTGTGGTTCTTAGTAATACTTATTCTAAAATATCTTTTTTTTTGGGGTCAGTCACTTCTTCTGAAATATCAATTCTTGTTTATATCACCTACTTCAGTTATGGGCCTATTTTTTGGTGTATATGTCTAACTCCTACAGAACATAAGAATATACTGGACATTCAGTTGTAGAATATCTAATGTAAGATTATTAGTGTATATGTCTATCTGTCTACAAGAACATAAGAATATACTGGACATTCAGAATGGTACTAGATTGTCCAACTTAGGATGTTATACTGGACATTCAGAATGATACTAGATTGTCCAACTTAGGATGTTATACTGGACATTCAGAATGGTACTAGATTGTCCAACTTAGGATGTTATACTGGACATTCAGAATGGTACTAGATTGTCCAACTTAGGATGTTATACTGGACATTCAGAATGGTACTAGATTGTCCAACTTAGGATGTTATACTGGACATTCAGAATGGTACTAGATTGTCCAACTTAGGATGTTATACTGGACATTCAGTTGTAGAATATCTAATGTAAGATTATTAGTGTATATGTCTATCTGTCTACAAGAACATAAGAATATACTGGACATTCAGAATGGTACTAGATTGTCCAACTTAGGATGTTATACTGGACATTCAGAATGGTACTAGATTGTCCAACTTAGGATGTTATACTGGACATTCAGAATGATACTAGATTGTCCAACTTAGGATGTTATACTGGACATTCAGAATGATACTAGATTGTCCAACTTAGGATGTTATACTGGACATTCAGAATGATACTAGATTGTCCAACTTAGGATGTTATACTGGACATTCAGTTGTAGAATATCTAATGTAAGATTATTAGTGTATATGTCTATCTGTCTACAAGAACATAAGAATATACTGGACATTCAGAATGATACTAGATTGTCCAACTTAGGATGTTATACTGGACATTCAGAATGGTACTAGATTGTCCAACTTAGGATGTTATACTGGACATTCAGTTGTAGAATATCTAATGTAAGATTATTAGTGTATATGTCTATCTGTCTACAAGAACATAAGAATATACTGGACATTCAGAATGGTACTAGATTGTCCAACTTAGGATGTTATACTGGACATTCAGAATGGTACTAGATTGTCCAACTTAGGATGTTATACTGGACATTCAGAATGGTACTAGATTGTCCAACTTAGGATGTTATACTGGACATTCAGTTGTAGAATATCTAATGTAAGATTATTAGTGTATATGTCTATCTGTCTACAAGAACATAAGAATATACTGGACATTCAGTTGTAGAATATCTAATGTAAGATTATTAGTGTATATGTCTATCTGTCTACAAGAACATAAGAATATACTGGACATTCAGAATGGTACTAGATTGTCCAACTTAGGATGTTATACTGGACATTCAGTTGTAGAATATCTAATGTAAGATTATTAGTGTATATGTCTATCTGTCTACAAGAACATAAGAATATACTGGACATTCAGAATGATACTAGATTGTCCAACTTAGGATGTTATACTGGACATTCAGTTGTAGAATATCTAATGTAAGATTATTAGTGTATATGTCTATCTGTCTACAAGAACATAAGAATATACGTTAATATATTTCATGTTTATGATGAAGTCTTTTTATTCAATTTTCCCAATTAAATTGAGGTTTTCGTGATATTGGTGGATTTTCAGCTCTTTCTAATTGTTACTTAGGCCCTGTTTGGCCAAGGTTTAAGTGATGGGGTAAGGAGAGTCAACCCCTCCTTAGCCTGCCAAACACAAAAAATTTACACGAGTGTAAACTAAGTTGAGTCCTCCTAATTTGCCAAACACCAAAGATAGAGGAAGGGCTTACAAATCCCTCCAGAGATGTTAATGAGTTAACCCCTCAAAACAAGGGGTTTACAAATCCACCTATTTAGACGGGTTAATAGATAACCCCTCTATTTATAAATAAAGTGGTCATAATCCTTTTTATTCCAAATGCAAAAAAAATAATGATAAATAAAATTCATAAGGATTAAAATAATTTACCTAACAGATTAACAAATTAAACCCTTCGGGTTAACAAATGGGCTAACTATGTTAATCTTTCTCCTTAATCTCTCCTCAAACCATTGCCAAACAAGGCCTTAATGTTGCTACTAGAGCTTACCTTTTATTCTTCTTCCACATGTGTAATTAATTCGTTCAGCTGCCATAATATTTACAATGTATGATATTTCACAGGCTGGAAATTATGTTAAAGATGATGTGTGGCATGCACTTATAGTTGTGATAAGCAATGCGCCTGATCTCCAAGGATACACCGTCAGATCACTTTATAGGGCATTCCAAGCATCATCTGAACAGGTAGCTGTTTCCCTGGTAACCAGGTGAAGTTAGCAGTGCCTATCACTTTGCATTCTCTTATTTATTATCTTGCTAATTTTGTAGGAAAGCTTAGTCCGAGTAGCTGTGTGGTGTATTGGTGAATATGGTGAGATGCTGGTTAATAGTTCTGGAATGCTGGAAGGCGAGGAACCAATGACAGTGAGTGCATTCTTATCCATTACAAGTTCGAAGATTTTTCCATATTTGGGTAATGTGAATTGCGTTGCAGTAATTATCGTTTATCAATAATATAGGAGCATGCTTTTGACATAAGCTATGGTTTTTCATTTTCCTAATGATTGGATGCTCCTGGACGAAGTTGAAATTGGTTTCTTGACCCTATTTCTTCTCTCTTCTTGTCTTTTACACAATTATTATTTCTGTTAAAAATATTTTATCTTATAGAAAACCTTAATGGCTTCTAGTTTTCCATGAATTGCTGACTTCTTCAACCTAGAGATTCCTTTCATGTCCGTGGGTTTCAAAAGTCAAAATGGTCTCTTCTTGTCTTTTACACAATTATTATTTCTGTTAAAAATATTTTATCTTATAGAAAACCTTAATGGCTTCTAGTTTTCCATGAATTGCTGACTTCTTCAACCTAGAGATTCCTTTCATGTCCGTGGGTTTCAAAAGTCAAAATGGTATAGAAACTGTTATGCTTGAAGTACCTCACATGGGAAGAAGTGGTGCATCCTTCACATATAAAACTAGCTTCTTGTCTTACCTGCTGCTGCCTGGAACACTTTATTCTAATGTTAATTGGCATATTTGTTGCCAAATTTATTTGTAAAGAAGGCATAGTTAATTCACGACTAATTCATTTCTTATAGTTATTATGTGTGAATTATTGGAACATATTGCTAAGTTAATTATATTAATTCAGTTGTGTAGATTTAAATTTGAATTGTACCTTCTTGCTTCAGGTGACAGAGTCAGATGCTGTAGATTTGTTAGAGGTTGCCCTGAAGCGTCATTCTTCAGATATTACGGCTCAAGCAATGTGTCTGATTGCGCTTTTGAAGCTTTCATCTCGTTTTCCCCTTGTCTCAGAGTAAGTGTTTTCTTTTCTTCATTTTGATTTTCTTATTGTCACTTCTCTCCTGTGTTCTCTTCTGCATTGGCACTCTTGGGTTTCATTTTCATTGTTTTGCTCAAGTTGTCCATATTTCTTTGTTCTAACTAGCTCTTCCATCTGAATCTTACGTTATTCATAATTTTGTCTATTATTACCTTTTCGTTTCCAGGTAAATGTTATCAGTGATGTATCAAACATTTCTTGTACACATGAATATTTGAGTCTGTATTCTTTCCGAAGGTTTCAAAGGCATCATTAGTTTTATCATTTTTGAATCAAGTATAGTAATAGACTCTTATTAATAAGGCCATTAATGCAGGTCTGTAAGTACCACGTTTCAAGAGTGTTTATATGCCAAGAATAACATTTTCTGTAATATGTGATTTTCTATATATTTCAAATTTCTTGTATTATATGGTTATCATTTAATGAGAAAAAAAGACAGCTATACAGTATTATATAAATAAGATAGTTGCAGATTGTTAGGGATTTATATTGGAAACTAATAGAATAGCTTAGTAGATGTTAGTTATTTGTTTTTCACTTACAGATGCATGCCAAAAATTATTAAAAGGAGAGGAGCTTTATTTGGGAATTAAGATTTTTTTCTGGGTAAATGCAAAATCGAATTATTGGAGACTTTATTTTAATCTTAATATGCGAAGTGCAGACTTATCATCGTGCTTGTATTATGTATGAAATTTGTCATTCTTCTGACTATATGCACTCCTGAAGGTTTTTTGGTTTCAGTCCCTGAACTCACTTTTGAAGGTTTTCTTGTTATATAGTTGAAGATATCTATGGCAACCTGCTTGGTTTATGTTGAGATTTTAACTGGAGATTAGATATTATTTTGTGTAAATTTGTTATTTCTTTTATTTGTTCTTGTGTCTTACACTTGATAACCTCTTGATGATTGGATAAACGTTAGGCAACAACTTCTCTTGGGAGTTGCATATAGATATACATACTCACATACATAAAGTGCTTGTGTGTCTGTTTGTTCTGTCTTGTTTTTATTCTGCATTTCTTCCAGAAGATTGAGAATTTTTCCTTCTGCTTTATACATATAGATTAATAGACATACATATACACACAATCATACATACACATCAACATACATATAGATATAGATATACATATACATAACATATACATATACATATACATATATATAAATACAGATGTGTGTGTGCTGTCATGCTTTTACATTCTTCCCGAAGATTGAGAATTTTCCCTTCTGCTTTATACAGGAGAATCAGGGAGCTAATTATGCAGCAAAAAGGAAGCCTTCTGCTAGAATTACAGCAAAGATCAATTGAGTTCAACTCAATTATACAGAAACATCAGGGCATAAAGTGGGTTACATATCAACCATCATCTATTAGTTTCTTTATTCAATGGTCTTCTCTAAGATCTAAGGGATATATATTTGATGCACAGATCTTCTTTGGTAGAACGCATGCCAGTTCTCGATGAGGCAGCTTATACCGCAAAGAGAGCTGGCTCGTCTCAGGAGGCCCTTTCTGCCAACAAAACGACCAAATCAGCCTCATCTGGAACACCACTTAATGTTCCAAATGGTGTGGTGAAGCCACCGGCTGCTCCTTTGGTGGATTTGCTCGATTTGAGTTCTGATGATGCGCCAGTTTCTAGTTCGTCCACTTCTGATTTTCTCCATGACCTCTTGGGTGTTGATTTGACAAGCCCTTCATCAGGTTTTTCTTCTGAACTTGGTTATTTTCTCCTCTAGTAGATTTCAAATCTCTTGAGTCTTGATGATATAGGTGACACTGGTTTGTTGAGCATGTGTGTTACAGTGGGAATGTGGATTAAACTCAAGGATTTTATTATGTTCCTGTGGTTTTCAGTGAAGCACAATTATTGCTGACTATTTATATCTTATATAAGTTATAATAAAAGGCAATGTGAATGATACATCTCTAAACATCAAATTCTAGTTGCATATTTCCAAATTTAGGATCTAACAACATTAAACATTTACTCCAATAGTGTCCTTTGAACTTTGGATTTTCAATGATATAATTTGAGCATAGAAATTGATTTTAAACTTTTTTTCTCGTGAGAAATAATTTTTAATATGCCTGCACACTCTTTCTTTACCCATCAGGCCCATCGGACATATGAGAAGGGCACTTCTATCTGAGAGACTTTCTTCCATTTGATTTTTCTTTTGGGCCTGTATTAACTTACTCGTTGTTTCAGTCAACTTTAATTTAAAAGTATATGGCTTGAAAGCCATGTTTAGAATCATTCAAGGACTTGAATCTGTTGTGGATAGCCATAAATTTGTTAACTGAGGTAGTTACGTGTAATGAAAGATTAATTTGGAAAAAAAAAGAAAGATTAATTTGGAAGTTATAGAATAGGTAATCAGAATGATATAGAATTTAACCATTCAGAGTTGTGTAGAAAATTATAGTAGCAGCAGATAATATTGGGATGAATGATTGTTAACACGGTAAAATTATGGGATAAGTATATGCATAATAAATCCTATTGAGGAACGAAAGATAAGTGATTGAGATGATTTTGGTATGTCTGGTGGAGGCCAGTAATTGGAGCAGTTAGAAGTGATAAAATCATACTTAGTAGAGTAACAAGGACTACAAATAAGCGTAAATGAGCATGAATGGAGATGTTTAGATAGGACACAGTGGTCATTAATGTAAATGACGGGATGAGCTTTCAAAGAGTTGAATAAAGCGCCTTTGTTTTGACTATTCTATAGCTGTCCCCTTTTTATTTGTTAAATGATGGAAATTCTATCTTTCTTGCTAGGACCTGAACCTAAATTAACGTGGAGAAGTGAGAGAGATTCATGGTAGGTGATACAGGACTAATCAAATATAATTTCTGTTGAAAATAAATAATAATAATTAATAGATGATTATAGCATGTGAATATAAGAGACTGCAGCAAAATAGGAGTAGAGCCAGGTGACCACCCATGCATTGTGTTTTCATAAAGTCTCCATTAACTGTTTTCT
This sequence comes from Asparagus setaceus, assembly GCA_012295165.1. NCBI lineage: Eukaryota > Viridiplantae > Streptophyta > Magnoliopsida > Asparagales > Asparagaceae > Asparagus > Asparagus setaceus. The sequence continues at coordinate 73,838,991 of CM022704.1, forward strand.
TGAGAGGCAAATTCAACTCATATAAACAAGAATATTCTGATCAGCTATTGTACTATAGATGATGGATGTATAATGTTCTATGTGAGGATATTTGGGACTTTCTTAGTCTTCCCCTCTTGCATCCTGTCTCCTTTCACACGCTTGAGTATCGCTTGGCTTCTTGCTGAAGAAAGCTACTATGATAGTTCGAGCGTGTTGGACCACTTAGACCATATTATTTAGCTTAATTATGTATGTGAAGTTGCTCTATCGATATGGCTTGTTCACTTGCGATGTTTTTGTGCAATGCAATTACTATAACTTGTTCGGTGATTACTCCTGTTACTGTCCTGATTGAGTGATCTTTAAATGTTTTTTGAACTTATTATTAGCTATAGCATGGGCTACATGTTGGTTATACTTGCGCAAGCTTTGTTTGTCAACAAATGCTGTATTTCCCTTTACAAATTATTACTTCTCAAAATGCAAACTGAAGCCATGATGGCATTTATATTTTAAGGTGCTGCTCCGGTTGGGGGATCAGATATTTTAATGGATCTTTTATCAATTGGAACATCTCCACCTGAGAATAATGCACCAATGCCAAACAATGGTTCCAGTAACCAAGGTAATATTGGATCAGTTGCTCCCCTTGAGGGATTGTTGACAGCTTCATCTTCAGCTTTTTCAATGGATTCCCAAGCATCAAATTCAGATCCTACAAAAGGGATTATACAACAAAGTAAACCTCCTCAACCTGCTTCTCCAGTAATGGATTTGCTGGATGGTTTGTCATCTCCTGTTTCGGCTCCAGGTGAATATCATAGTCGGTTTCTAAATCTGTAAGACTTATGGGCAAACAATTGATTATCAGTTTCTTCTAAACAGCAGCAGAAAATCCAGCTTTTCCCTCCATCACTGCTTTTGAGAATAGTGCATTGAAGATTATGTTCAGCTTTACAAAACCGCCAGGAAAACCACACGTTACAGCGATCCAGGCTACTTTTACAAATATGTCAGCTAATGTATACACCGATTTTATTTTTCAAGCAGCTGTTCCCAAGGTATGACAACTCACACTGCGTGGACATACGGTTTTCTGAAAGCTTTGTTCTTTCCTGCTTAAAGTTGATATTTTGTTATGATGTTCAACATACTCTCTTAATCAATTCAGTTGGTGACACTTTATACTTGTATGTGCTTATGTTTACATATTTTATCTCTATTTGGGTTATAGTTTAGTCTAACTGGGATCTTCCTTGAATTAAGATTCTATATTTACTCTATAAATATTATTATGTTTACTCAGAACTATTTGATGAATTTTTTTGAGAAAAATCTAAGCAGTAATTGATTAATTGAGGGCTGATTTTCCTTGTTCTTATATCTGGCTTTTCATTCTTTTGCTTCTTGCTCTATATTTTCTCCACAGCATTCTGCTCTATTCAGTAAATAGTGAATACTAAATTCTCAGAATATGCGACAAATAAAGACTGCCTAACCAGCTCAATATATCATATTTATATCCATCATGTCAAAAGAGGGAGGGGAGTTTTTTTTCACTCTTTTAAGAAATAAAAGGAAGAGGAAAACTGGAGAGAAATAAAAAATGCCTGAGACAGAAAACAAATTCTAACTGGGTACCCATCAACTAGGCCAAGCCTTGATAATTATTCTATTGGTTCAAATGGATTCATCAAAAGGATTAAAAAAGCATCATTGCCTCCTTGTTAAAAGAAAAGGGTGCTCCTTTGGTGTAAGGACAATTAGTGTCTACTTCTATACGGATAGTTAAATTCATTTTTCTTAAGTACTTAGAGGTCTCTTATTGTGAGACATTCCCATGTGAGTGAGTATTTCTAATTAATTTCGATCAGCCCAGTTAACTTCCTAATTATAATGAATAAGCACAATGTTTTGATCAGGGTTTAGTGTGATTTAGGTACTCTTTGATATATTGATGAATCTGTATATTCTTTTTCTGAGGTCTGTTAAAAGTGTGATGCAGAAATCATGTTTTTTGAATTTTTAAATCTCTTTGAAATTGTACATTGCTGATATATTATTTCCTTCTTTTACTCTGGCATATTGTAGAATCAAGCTTCCATCTAAAATTCTGAACTTTTTTAGTTCAATTATTAATTTGCTTAGGGACATGAAAGCAATACTTGAAAGTATCTTGATGCACTAGCAGGTTTACTCTGGATGAACTGTCGTGCGTTCATAGATACATATAGTAATGTCTCTCAAGAGGTTGTACAGTTTTGGTTGGTTACCAGTTTCAATAGGACTACTCAGTCAAATCATGAAATCTTATGGTGTCTGGCGCAATATCTCACAGTAGAGAACATAAACTTTTGAATAGATATCTCCAGGACAGTGTCATTACTTTCTTCTTTCTTCTTTTTGCACCTCATGCCCAGCTCCCTTTTCTCCTATTTGTCTTTTATACTTCCTGTTATTCCTGTAACCCCTTCCCTTTAAAGCATGATGTCCATGTTTGTAAGATAGGTTTCATTGAAAATATTATTGTAAACCTTGGTAGGCAACTAGGCATTTAGATGGTGCAATTATACTTTTCCCTTTTCTGCAAATGAAATATTTGCTTATTAAGACCTTGTATATATTATGGTTATATACCTGATTCAAGATTGCAATTTCATAATGGTTGATATATTCTAGTTTACGTTTGAACATTGCATGCCATTCATAACATTGGACTCTGTTTTTCAACAGTTTGTTCAGTTGCATCTGGATCCAGCCAGCAGCAGCACTCTCCCGGCCAGTGGCACTGGGTCCATTACACAAACCCTAACTGTAACAAATAGCCAGCATGGTCAGGTATGTCTTTGCTGATTAGTCTCTATATTCCTGTGTGAGCTTATGGCCCTTGAGGCTTCTTAGCTCCCAAGTTGATATTTTTGCTGTCACTTTAGACACAGGTTTTCTAAGTTTTATCTTCGTGTCCCTTGTTTGCACTTTTGATTGATATGTCAAATAAGGTTATTTCTCTTCTAGATTATTCATTTTTGCTGTGACAATATTTGCCAAGTGTAATAAATCAAATGCAAGGATTCCATGGCAACCTTCTCTATTGTCATTCTGGATAGTAAACCAGTAACATGAGACTAGCTTTTGTTATGTACCCAAAATCACATAGCATCTGTTTAAGAGGATTGAAATTTTTCTGAACTATGGTAAACACGTTTTAAATGTTTTTGATAGAGCAAGAGCATTTCTTATATCTCCGACATTGCTTCGCAGCGTGGCAATATATTAATGAGCTTTCATTGCATCTGTTTTCTTGTCGATGTCTTGTTACTCTCTTTTCTGCAGAGTGTTACTATAAGCCTTCACATGAGATTTATTTGATCCTTTTAAACTATTGCCGATTGACTGAGTTATTGTATGTAAGAGAAAGGTATATTTCATTTGAGAGCTTATAAGAACTCTCTTTGTTCCAGAAAGCGCTTGCCATGAGAATACGGATAGCGTATAAAGTCAACAACCAAGATAAGCTGGAACAAGGGCAAGTCAGCAACTTCCCTCCTGGTTTGTGACAAAGTTAAATATATAGATTCTGTTCGAGCTGATCAGATTGTGGTGATATCTTTTTTCCCCTATTCTTCGGTTAGAGGGGAACTTCTTTCTTTTCTTTTCTTTTCCTTCTTTCCTCTCTCTATCTATCTTCGTCTCTCTCTTCTTGTTGAGTCAGATTAGACGTTTCAGCTTCAGCTTGTTTATTGCAATTGGCATCTAAGTGCAGTGGGTTTTATTGGGGGGAGAAGGAAAATAGAAAACTAGTAGCTGCATCCTGTAATTTTTGTATGTTTATAAATGAGATTTTGATGTTTTGTGTGAGTTGATTCTTCCTCGAGGCAAATAGTAGCTTTGTTACTATAGAATGTAAAAGGTGGACATTTACTTATTCTGAAAATGTATTAATTGTATTCTTGCACCATTTATATTTTATGATATAGGGAATGTTTTGATTGTGATGACACATTGTGTCAAAAACATTTCCCTTGTCTTTCGGTCTGTATCTATTGAATCATTATTACTTTGTATCTTTAAAGCAATCGGTGGTTTGTTTTTTCTTGGATTATTCTTCTCTCTTTTTCAACTTTCTGCCAGGGAAGCGGTTATTTGAGGATTCTCAAAATACCAAATAATGTTTGTCCTCAGGTCATCATTTTCTCTAGTCAATTGTCTTTTCTCTACCTCATTAGTAATATCTTTGTCGATTAGAAGATGCATAGCAGTTTATTTGCTTAAAAGGTTGTGATTAGTAAAATCTTTGTCGATTAGAAGATGCATACCAGTTTATTTGCTTAAAAGGTTGTGATTGGAGGATTTGGATCCTCCCCACTACACGTCAAAATAAATAAATAAATAAATAAATAAAAGAAAAGAGATAGTGGAGAGATCATTATTATATCATAACCGTCAATTTATTTAATGTATGGTTGTGATTTGCCTTTGAATGCAAATTAGAAAATGAGTGCAAATCATAGAAGTATGGTCAGTGTTAGATTTGAAATGAATCATAATCACGTTAGACAAATCAACAGTTATGATTAATGTAATGGTTTTGTTACTACTTTTAGAGAGGATCCAGATTTTGTGAGGGGATCAGTTCATAGAAGCGGTCGAGAAGGAGAGCTTAAACCAGTAACTTAACAGAGGTTGATTAACTTAAGATGAGGTAGCTTCGCACGCTTCTACTAATGTAACCGTAATACTATCCTCTATGGTATTGTTTATTCCTTGCTCAAGAAATGTTCCCTAATCTTCTCAGTTTCCATCATCTACTTGTGGATTGTGTTGTATACCCCTTTGAGATGTAACCCCTTTTTTTCTTTTTCTTTTTTTTGGGTGTGTGTGTTATAATGAAGCTATCGGGAATCCAACCCAAGGTTGTAGGAGCCATGTTGGGAGATGCAACTTCTTTCGCCATCTACAATATCCTTCCTGTGACCATTTTTGCCAATTGGATCCTATCTTTAAGAAAACTAGCAGAAGCAAGGATCAATTTGGCAAATCCCTTTTAAATTGGTTTTGATCTAGACGAGTGACCATCTCCTCCTCGTCTAGGGCTAAACTAGCTCAAGGATCAAAATTTGAACTAAAAAGACCTGGTTAGATTTCGGGTCCAATTTTTGCTAAACATAATTATTTATTTTGGGATCATTGAACATTTGAACTTAAACTTTCTCCTATAAATCGTTTTTCTAGCGTAAAAATTATTTCGAGACCCGGCCCCATCCTTATAAAAGTCAAAAGAGTTCAAAACAGAACATCCACAAATATGTAGATGTTATAATTGGATTTCTATGATTTTTCCCTCCAAGTACCTTGATGCAAATTTAATTTAAGAAACACAATGCAATAGGACTCAAATGTAGTAAATTCTTCTCTTTTAAGACTAGACGTCAATACATCCATCCTCCTCAGTAACTTCTTTTTTCTGTTCATAATACGATCATGGTCACAAAGAAGATAATGCTGCTGATTATTCCGCAGCATCATCATTTTAATTTCTGAATTAGTTTCAACAATTAGAAAAGATACTCGCTTGAGTGATATCAAGAGGCCCCTGTGAAAAAATAAGAGGCCCAAGGATTGAGATCAGCAGCCTTGAAACTGGATGCAGAGGGGGTGGTGCTCTCACATGAGGGGCACATGCTGAGAGTTGTGGGAGGAGTTGCATTCATTTGGAGCTGAGGTGATACCGATTTCAGTGCTCTCAGCTCCCCAACTTCCTTTTGTAGCCTCTTGTTCTCTTCAGCTAGTTTTTGGCACCATCTTTTCAGGTACTCACACTCAACTTCTGTTTGCTTCAATTTAGTCCTGTATTCAAAAACCTTATAAGGCTATGTACACTAAATTTGATCAAACAGTAGCTGGACTTGTTAGGGTTGATTACACAAAGATGGCATGAACTTTTCTATTAGCTAAATGGATCCCCTCCTTATTTACCGCTTTTTTCGGTAAGTTTTACAAAAACCACAATAAATTTTGGCCCATTTTGAGATGATCACCAAGAAGTTTGGAAATGTCACTTAACCCACAAAAATTTCAGATGATCCCCAGAAAGTTGAGGGAACCGAAAATATATTCAGAGAAAAGCAAAAGCTTCAGGGGTTAAATGACATTTCCAAACTATTTGGGGGTTATCTCATAATAGGCTTAACTTCTTGGGGGGCATTCGTGAAATTTATCCTACCGAAAAATGTTTTTCTTTGATTTATATATTTTTTTGGGGCCAATGTTCTTATAGAAGACAAGTTCTTCATAACAAATGAAGGTATAAAACATCATATTTGACATGTATTTGTGTATTAACACATTTTCAGATATCATTAAATGGTATTTAACCAGTATAAATCAAGTTAACTTCATTCTTATGATGTAAATTTTATTAAAGAAAAAAATAATAAGTTCTCTGATTTTTTACCTTGCTCTTCTATTCTGGAACCAGACTTCCACTTGTCTCGGACGCAGGTTCAGCTGCTTTGCCAATGCCTGCTTCTGTTTCTGCAAATCAACCATCAAGAAAGACTTGATCAGTTTCCAAAATAAATCAAAAATCAAATTCCAATATGTTCATCATTCACAAGACAATGACTACTCACAGGATTGAGAGTATTGTGCTCCTTGAAGCTTTCTTCGAGTATCATCGTCTGATCTTTAGACAGTCTCAGCTTCTTTGGAGAATTCTGTCCATCTTCATCCCCCTCATTGTCGTCCCTCTCGCTTCTCTTTCCACTCAAACTTGACAATGTACTAACAGGCGACCACGCCCCTGCGTCCTCCTCAATCTCACCATTGACAAACTGGCCCTTTGAAGGCCCATTTGACGAAGGAAACAGTGTTAGCTTCAGAGGGAAAAAATTCTGAGAGGAGCTAAGACTAAGGCTTAGCCTTAGATCTTCACTTTCTGCTGCCATTTCTGATGAATTGTGTTCTGTTCTCTGTATTCTTTGAGGTGGTGTATGAGAGAATGAGTAATGAAGAGCATGGATGTTGACAGGGGTTATATAGCTTGTTTAGGGTGTTAAAGAAAATTTTGTTCATGTTAAGATCTGTGAATTAATTAATTTTTAGTGATGATTGATGTATAGAGAAATCTTTAAGCATGGTTTAATCACATGGAAGAGCTCTACAAGTTGTAACCTCACATGTATCCCACAGTGTCATCCTGCCTCCCCTTCCATTGATATGAGTATTCCTATTTGTATCTGATTCCATAATAATTATTTTCGTAAAATACGAGTATTTATCGTTGGACTATAAATATGTATACGAATATGTTGGATATATATTGATGCATATATTAATTAAAATGCATATAAATTATGGGATTGCATGATGTGATTGTTTTGATTATAAAATATGTCTGAGCTAATATATATATATTGCATGTTCCTTGTCATTTTCTCATAAGAAAATGTCAGAATTTAGAGCGGTTATTGTCTCTCCAAGTTTGATGATCTTGAACCTCGAAGATGGAATTTGCTTGTATTCTGGTTCTGGTGCAATTAGTACTTATCTTCGTATAGTATATGTATTTACATCAAAATATGTATTTACATCTGTGATGCTTATGAATGCACCCTACTGTAGTGAACTTCTGAAAAGAGTTTACTCAAGGTTTTTGTTTATTGTAACTATGTACATTTTGTAAATTGTCTCATTGTAGTTAATTCTTATTTATTGATTGTAAAACTGTATTTGTATTAAGCTGCAGATTACAAAGCATGTATCAAGTGTCATACTGATGTATTATATGAGACATTGCACATTTGAAGCCCAATTACCTAAATACAAATACCTAAAATATATCATATACCACAACTGTAGGGGTGGAAACGAACCAAGTAACTTACAAATAGTTCCTTAATTACTTATCTAACAATTCGGTTGTATTCGATTCAGTAGTTCACAATGATTTAGACAACTAAACCAGTTAAAGCCTGATCACACATCCTATTAATCTTCCCTTCAAATTTCAACATCACTTCTTTTTTCTCATCAACTTACCATTAAGCCAACCTCCTAACCAAAATGATTAGTCCAGCCAATTTGACATGTGACAATCATGATTAAGTAACCTATAAGCCCGTTTGCATAGTTGTCCCACATGCTCATTAATCATACCTACACCTTCGAGTTCCCTAAACAACAATCACCACAACGTGATAACCTACATCCAATCCTGAAACCCCTTACGAGGCTTCCTTCCATGTGAGGATGTCTCAACGAGATTCAGTTATTCAGTTTGGTTCAGCTCAGGTCGGTCTAATCTTCTGATCGTAGGTAAATTATCGAACCACGTGATTACTATCTGTATTCAAGGTCATTGTCTGATCCGTACCCGGCCAACGTATCACCCTTGCATTTGTAAACCCTAATCAACGTGATCTTGTCGAACCAACTTGCTTAAAGACACAAAAATCCATCATTAAGGGGGTTAGTAGTATAATGCATCTTTAATCTTAGTTAAAGTTATCGGTAAGACTAATCCTACAAGGATTTGATCCAAGTGGGAGTTACAGGCATGTGAGGCGTCGTGTATTGTCGAGGACGACAGCTGTGCACACGAGTGCGACGGTCAGATGCCCCATGCGCACGTGGGACTGCGGTCAAAGGTCGGAAATTCTCGAATCATTGGGAATTTTCATGGATCTTAGGTTTCCTTGAAGTTTCGTCTTTAATTACATTAAAAAAATAAAGTTTTTGTGTTTCTTTCTGGCCGTTGATTATGCAGAAAAACTCAATGTGAAGAATTTTGGTGATCAGATTTGAGAAAATAAATGTTAGAATCTTGAAGTCATATCAAAGCTTCAAAATTATGATGAGGATTGAAGTTTATACTTTTATATTCTAACATACTCTCATGCGGATTAAACACTCTTTTTATGTGTCGAAATCTTGATGCACGCAATGATGTTAATTTTTAGAAAATCCACTTTAAATTTATGGCCAGCGAAATTTAAACCTAGATTGGTATGATATCATCTTAGAGCCCCAATCATTATACCAAAGCTCTCAAATTACAATGAGAGTTCAAGAGTTATGATTTTATATTCAAGCATAGAATATTACATTGAGAGTGTGCCACAAGTGTAAGACCACCTCGAGCATAACGCAAGGAGCAAGTGGGCATCATGGACAGCTGCGTTGTGGGGATCTTCCCACATGAAAACTGTAATAAAGATTTTGTAATTAGAACTTAATATGTAATATAGTGACAACAACTAAGTCTTGTCTAAAGATTGTTTAAGCTATGATTTGCTAAAGTCGGCCTTTTTTGCTATTTAAGCTCTTTCCTCATTTTATTCTTTTTTTTTTTTTGACAAATGGTTAGAAATTCATGTTCTTACAATTTTTCGACATCTATGTGCATTTTAGGCTCTTGTTTCTTTGTAATGAAAATAATATGAGATACTATTTTATAAAGGACTATTATATGGATATATGAACCTCACATGCAAATTAAGATGAAAATTTTTATAATTTTCAAAAATAAGATGAGTATGTTTCATTGTTTGGCTGAAGAGTATTTTGTACAATAAGGAACAAGAAAACTGCCCTAGGAATTTCTTAAGTCATGAATTTTTATCTGATTGGAGAGATTATCAATGTGTATATCTTACAAAACAATATTAATATTGTGTTTAAATCCATATTTATCATTTATTCTTTTTTTTATGAACTATCATTTATTCTTAAAATGCTAAAGATAACATAAAGATAAAAGCTAATTTTAGTGTTTTCTTTTTACTACTTCATAGACATTAACTCCATCTCCATGAATTGCATAAAAGTCCACTTTCTTCTCTCTGATAATACTCTCCACTGACTACAATATATATTTTGACATATTTTTCACTCGATATCGTTTATATTTTTGTGTTATTTTAATTATTATTATTTTTTTCAGATTTCATTTCTGTGTTGTTATTTGATCATTTCAAATGATTAAATGTAGGAGGTATCATAATCATCATTAAAGCTTGAACTGATTAGCTGCCTTTTCTAAACTCATGATTAAGCTCAATTATAAGCTCAAAGTTAGAACTGATCTCACCCGCAAATCTTTGCATGATTTTGGGGGCTAATTTTTTTTGTTTATTGTAGTAGTTGTGTCCATGTGAAGCTCAACAGGGACAGCTATGGACTTGTACTTTATGATTCTCTCGCACGTGAGAGAGAACAGTCAAAGAAGGAATGTAATTTCCAAATGTTCAAAGGATCCTAAATCATTGGTACCCGTTATTGTCGTTTATGACCGTTGGTTTCTAAGATATTAGTTAGTCTGCTGAGGTGTAGCACACGTGCTTGAATTATCAGGGGAAAACCCCTTAATTTTGGTCGATTATCAAACAACCTGTATAAGTTTGAAAATATCAGAAAAATCTCCCTTAATTTTAGGGGTTATCAGAAAGTATTCTTTAACTTTGAGATTTTATCGGGAAATACTCCTAAAAGCGATGGTTTTAGGTGGGTTTCTAATAAAATCTAAAAATTAAAATGAGTTTCCTAATAAAGTCATAAAGTTAAGGAAAGTTTTCGATAATCCCTATACTTAAGGAGGGTTTTCTAATAGTTTTAAAGTTATCGGGTGTTTCCAATAATCTTCCAAAGATGTGGGGTTTTCTGATATTTTGCCTTAGCTAAAATTACAATTAAGGATTATTAGTTTGTTGCTATTATACATAAGAGATTTCGCATTAGGGCAGTAATTGGTTCTTGGGAAATTACAGTAACAATTTTACTTTTATGTAACAAAAATATCTATATAGTGATTAAATATTACCCAGTTCACGAAAAATTATAAGAGAGATAAGGCCCTTAAAAGAAATCCCATAGTAAGGATACGACATGTGTTCCTAATTTGCAAGTCTATTTCCTAAAAAATAACTAAGATAAAAGATTAGAATTAATAATTGAAATTCGGAGATTCTAAATTTTACTATTCATATTTATACGTGAATATATATAAAATAGGACACGGGTGAAGATTTTGCATGATCCTCAAAGTTCGTTCGCATCCCTAATGGTAGAGTATAAGTATAATCAGATCCTCATTATAACTTAGAGTTTAGGGGCTATGGTTAAAATAGTATGAGAGCGATCCATGTTCAAATTATACTACGCACAAATTTAAAGAGGATTTAAGCTAGTAGATACCACTTCAAGTCCATGTTTCATCACTAAAAAGGGTTGTTCAACCTGCCATTAGAGTTTTTGATGCAGTAACAGGGTCTTCTGACACCTAATAATAAAGATGATTATCATTCGCGCATGCAAGTTCAGAGGATTTAATTTGAGAACAAAGTATACATAAACATCAAGAATATGTGTTATTGAAATTACATTTGCTAAGAACAAAAATTTTAATCGATATTCAGATTTCACAATTTTCAATTTTAGTGTGTCGTATTTATACACGGACCTCTCCTTCAATTGGCTGTATGGATTCTCCATCAGAGAGAGAGAGAGAGAGAGAGAGAGAGAGAGAGAAGAGGGGTTCTATGGATTCAACTGTGTAAATGCCTTCGTTTTTATTTTTCAGAAAAATGTATTAGCCTTCTTTAATAGAAGCCCAATCTACTCATAAGAAAGTGCAAAAGGCTTTCTTTAGTCTAAGCCCAATCTGAAATCGTTCCTTGTACCCGATTATTTGAGTTGAATTATATCAAACTAGTAGATTAGCACGTGCAAGTAATATTAAACTTCTAACTACATAATTCTCGATCCTGTGGATGTTAATAATATATAATTATTTGATGTGTATTTCTAGTAAAACACATGTGCATAATGCATGCGATCAAAATAATAAGAATTTATATATAGACAAAAGTATGTATATCTTTTATGCGTGTAAGAAATTATTATTGTATCCTTTGTTTTAGTAAAAAAATAAAATTAAGTTTAAATTTATATAGTAGTTTATTGATCATCATTTATGATGTCACTATCCAGCTTATATTGTGTTGTATTTTGATTTTTTTCAATTATATGATTTTTAAAAATATCATGCATGAAATTTTAAATTTGAGAAGGAGATGGAGGAATGAAAGTAATGGAACATTCTAGAAAGAGAAGAATAAAATTTAAATTTAAAATATAGAGGGAGGAATTGAAATTTAAAAGTAATGGAATTTTCTAGAGAATGGAGAAGCAAGGAGGAAGAGAAGAAACCCACATGAATAAGATATTGATAAATAATCAAATTGCCCTCGTCCTTTACTAAAATGATCTTCCATTCTTTGACAGTTTGAAAGAATAATTACTCATTTCTCTACTTTTACTTACCCTCATAATGTTTTTGTAGAATAGTATAGATAAATGAGTTAACGGATTCCATTATGATCCGATCCAAAACTTGACAGCTTCTTCTCAAATTGTGCATGGTGTTGGATTTTTGTGCAAATACTTTGATGGTTAGTTCAAGTTTTTATATTGTCAAGACTCAAACCAAACACAAATTAAAGAAGCCCAATAGCCGTAAGACATGAAATAAGCCATAGATGTTGAACAAAAAGATTAGATATATTATAGGCTAACTATCAGAAAACCCTCCTTAAATATAAAAATTATTAGAAAATCTCCCTTTAACTTTAAAATTTTAGAAAACTCTCTTTAACTATGAAATTTTATCGAAAACCACCTAAAAGCATGATTTTTAAGGGGATTCTGTTAAATATCAAAGTTACCGTTTTCTAATAATCCCTAAAGTTAAAGGCGATTTTCTGATATTTTTCAAAGTTATGGGGGGTTATCCGAAGACCGTTCAAAGTTAAGGTATTCTGATATTTAGCCTATATTTTAAATAAGATTAATTTAATATTCTACTAGAGTTTTATTTATTTATTTATTTATTATTTTGTTTACGAGGGAACTTCCCCACGATCTTTTAGACTATGGGTATCATCACACACTTAAGTGTGGCTAATGGCACCCCCAATGCACGGTCTCAGATATTCCATAAAATTAAATCCCTATATATACTTTCTAGAAGAGCAGAATATGAGACATTAAAGTACTACTCATAAACATTTTACTAATCCAACTAGACCCTCCTGGATTACTAGCTAGAGTTTATTTTGAATTGCGCACATCAACAGGTATTTTAATTTTTTGATCTCAACCAAAAAACTTAACAAGTTATAACGGCACATATAGTGTACAATCCATGATGCGAAGATGCAATGCCAAGCAAGTTGAATAAATAATTAATTGAAAAAAAGTACGAAAACTATAACTTATAAATTTAAACCTTGTCCCCCAATCTAAGAAATATTACGGATTAACAATATTATTAATCCCATGACAATAGGGAAACACATTGCCTTGATGTGGATTGTGGAATGCACAACACAAGTTCCCGAACCTTCACACGTTACCAGGCTCTTAATCCCAAATCTTAATCCAAAGTAAGAACAGCTGTCCCCGTTTTATCCCGGAAGAATATTCATTATCTCTCGTTTTAAGAATAACTATAAGAAATAGATTTCCAAACCCATCTTTTTCTCAAACTTTATTATCCACACCTTTTCTCACTTACTAAATCATTAGAAATTGGGTTTCAGTTTGTGAATCAAAAGTTTTATCCACCAACTTCTGATATCATTCTTAAACTCGAAAACACTCTATATATATAACTTGGCGTGCATATATATATATATATATATATATATATATATATATATATATATATATATATATATATATATATATATATATATATATATATATATATATATATATATATATATATAGAGAGCAAGGCTCCTATAAACTTAAGTTGATAGGAATATTCATCCACCAACTTTTATATCCATTGATCTTGCCTTAAGATCCATGAAATCAAGATGCATACAAATTTCAAAGTGGGCTTTATATCTTTCACGGATCCCAGGTAACATCAATAGATAGAAAAGTTGGTGGATGACTATTCCCTATCAACTTAAGTTTATAGAAGATTGCTCTCTCTCTCTCTATATATATAGAGAGCAAGGCTCCTATAAACTTAAGTTGATAGGAATATTCATCCACCAACTTTTCTATCCATTGATATATATATATATATATATATATATATATATATATATATATATATATATATATATATATAGAGAGAGAGAGAGAGAGAGAGAGAGAGAGAGAGAGAGAGAGAGCAAGGCTTATATATATATCTGTTTAAGTTGCTATATTTTTGAAATATCATATACAAAACTAATGAAATACGGAAATTGCATTTTCAATAGAATTAGGGTAGGTTTAATGCAAAATTATGAGAGCTTTAGCAATAAATTTAACAAAAAGGGTTATTAAGTTCTAAACGTAACATGTGAGCGTCATATGAAAATTTTCGGGAGAAATACTTGTGTTTGCATAAATGAGAGTATTTAAGTACAAAATTTAAAATTTTAGGTATATAAGTATTATATAAGTGCAAAGTAGGAAACTATAGAGTTTTTAAGCGCAAATTATGCCTGAAAATAATTTCATATGTGATTTTGGATTTAAAATAATTTAGTATGATACTTTGGGTTTAAAAGTATGATTTTCGAATTGGTTGGGTTAAAATAAATAAGAATAGAATTACAGTTTATAAGTTAAAAAAGTTAAAATTAAAAAAAAAAAAAACTTTAGAAATAATTGTGGGCCCACCAAACTCCATTAATGTCCTTGTCTCGTTCCCCACCTATATACCCTTTTCATTTATTTATTCACTTTCTTCTCACCTGCGCTCAATTTATCGTGAATTTTCCTTTTCTTTTTACGATTTTTTTAATCTCCAATGGGAGACGACGAGGGAGTGAGATCGGAGGAGTCCGTTAATGGCGGTACGGACGTCCTGAGCTCGTCAGACGATTCTGCCTCGTCTGCTGATCATCTCGTTGTGATGGTCCATGGAATCCTTGGAAGGTAAAGTTTTGATCTTTTTTCAGGGTTCGAATTGTTAAATTCATGGCGTAATCGAAGTTTGCTCTCGAATTGGGGGTTGATTGTGTAATTTTTTCTGAAAGATTAGGATTTGATTGGGAAAATTTGGATTTTTATGAGAGAAAAATGCATTATAGGGAAAATTTTTGTGCGATGACAATGTTAGCTGAAATTGTGTTAAAACAGTAATCAGAGTGATACAGTATTTAATCATTAAAATATAGTTACTTTATATAAAATAGTTCAACTATTAAAACTTTTGTTCCTAGAGTGCAGCAATTATTAATCCCTTTATCTCTATATGCATCTTTATGTGGTTCTAGTATATAAACAAGCGTTAATCTTTGTTGAGGTTGATAATATATGAGTGCCAATTAAAAGAATTGGAGAAAGTGATATTCTCAGATATAGTTACTGAGATTAGATGCCCAAAGACACATTTCCTTCATGCAATGCATTATGAGTATTCTTGGAAGTTACGAATTGTATAAGTATTACTTATGCTAAAAATATTTATCAAAGTTTGAAGTGGGATTCCAGAATGGGTATTTTGCTGCTTACATAGCCAATTTAATTTGATTGTTGTTTGCAAGTTGTACATATTTTATTTTGCATTGTTCTAGTTCTCTGCTTTACTTACCTTTACTGCTATAAGTGTTAAAATATACCTCCTCGTTGCAGTACTGCAGACTGGCAATATGGAGCTAACCAATTTATTAAAGCTCTTCCTGACAAAGTGATAGTCCATTGAATCCTTGGAAGGTAAAGTTTTGATCTTTTTCAGGGTTCGAATTGTTAAATTCATGGCGTAATCGAAGTTTGCTCTCGAATTGGGGGTTGATTGTGTAATTTTTCTGAAAGATTAGGATTTGATTGGGAAAATTTGGATTTTTATGAGAGAAAAATGCATTATAGGGAAAATTTTTGTGCGATGACAATGTTAGCTGAAATTGTGTTAAAACAGTAATCAGAGTGATACAGTATTTAATCATTAAAATATAGTTACTTTATATAAAATAGTTCAACTATTAAAACTTTTGTTCCTAGAGTGCAGCAATTATTAATCCCTTTATCTCTATATGCATCTTTATGTGGTTCTAGTATATAAACAAGCGTTAATCTTTGTTGAGGTTGATAATATATGAGTGCCAATTAAAAGAATTGAGAGAAAGTGATATTCTCAGATATAGTTACTGAGATTAGATGCCCAAAGACACATTTCCTTCATGCAATGCATTATGAGTATTCTTGGAAGTTACGAATTGTATAAGTATTACTTATGCTAAAAATATTTATCAAAGTTTGAAGTGGGATTCCAGAATGGGTATTTTGCTGCTTACATAGCCAATTTAATTTGATTGTTGTTTGCAAGTTGTACATATTTTATTTTGCATTGTTCTAGTTCTCTGCTTTACTTACCTTTACTGCTATAAGTGTTAAAATATACCTCCTCGTTGCAGTACTGCAGACTGGCAATATGGAGCTAACCAATTTATTAAAGCTCTTCCTGACAAAGTGATAGTCCATTGTAAGTTATACTTACTAAATATTCCTTCTTTGTGTTCACCTTCTTTCTCTTTTAATTTGATAGCCCTTACAGTGATATGCTGTGCATGTGTTAGCACTTGAATTCTTATTTTTTTGCAGACCTATTATGGTGATGCCATTCAAACTGTCATATGCATTATAAAGTCTTTATGTTCTTGCATTTTCCTTACGGTGAAATGTGCATCAAGCTCTCATCATTTCCGAAACCAAACAAGCAGTAGCATTTCTCTAAGAGTACAATAGTGAACTCCTGTGTATGGTCTAGGTTAATATTGTAGGATCAATGTCTGTCAATATGGGTAAGATTTGACTCTTCCATGTTAGATAAGCTAAGATACAAGCTGAAACTAATGTCTTAACGACCAGCAAGAGTTTTAATTTCATCATATAACAATTATGCTGACAATTCTCCCAAAAAAAAAAAAAATTGTGCTCACACTATAATTACTTTACATAACTAACCATTACACATCTTTTGTCATGGTTTTGATGACTGTTCACAAAGAAGCCTTAATCTTTGTTGAGGTTGATAATATATGAGTGCCAATTAAAAGAATTGAGAGAAAGTGATATTCTCAGATATAGTTACTGAGATTAGATGCCCAAAGACACATTTCCTTCATGCAATGCATTATGAGTATTCTTGGAAGTTACGAATTGTATAAGTATTACTTATGCTAAAAATATTTATCAAAGTTTGAAGTGGGATTCCAGAATGGGTATTTTGCTGCTTACATAGCCAATTTAATTTGATTGTTGTTTGCAAGTTGTACATATTTTATTTTGCATTGTTCTAGTTCTCTGCTTTACTTACCTTTACTGCTATAAGTGTTAAAATATACCTCCTCGTTGCAGTACTGCAGACTGGCAATATGGAGCTAACCAATTTATTAAAGCTCTTCCTGACAAAGTGATAGTCCATTGTAAGTTATACTTACTAAATATTCCTTCTTTGTGTTCACCTTCTTTCTCTTTTAATTTGATAGCCCTTACAGTGATATGCTGTGCATGTGTTAGCACTTGAATTCTTATTTTTTTGCAGACCTATTATGGTGATGCCATTCAAACTGTCATATGCATTATAAAGTCTTTATGTTCTTGCATTTTCCTTACGGTGAAATGTGCATCAAGCTCTCATCATTTCCGAAACCAAACAAGCAGTAGCATTTCTCTAAGAGTACAATAGTGAACTCCTGTGTATGGTCTAGGTTAATATTGTAGGATCAATGTCTGTCAATATGGGTAAGATTTGACTCTTCCATGTTAGATAAGCTAAGATACAAGCTGAAACTAATGTCTTAACGACCAGCAAGAGTTTTAATTTCATCATATAACAATTATGCTGACAATTCTCCCAAAAAAAAAAAAAATTGTGCTCACACTATAATTACTTTACATAACTAACCATTACACATCTTTTGTCATGGTTTTGATGACTGTTCACAAAGAAGCCTCATCCTCTTCTATTTCTTATGGGGCTCGTAACATGTAATGTATGCAATAAACTTAGCAACGTCTGGCAAGTCGTTATCCACGTTTCTTGCTGGTGGACGATGAATAGAATCTAGATAAAAAAATCTTAATTAGGTCAGATTTAGATTGAGTATATTTGAGTTAATCACCTTTCAATTATACATACTTATTTAGTTATTCAAATTTATCAAAATGTTTGGGTATCTGGCACTTATTAATTAACATCTAGATGTAAATCTTTGTTGTGTTTGCATGGAGCCTGCTCATTTTAGAGCAGTTTAGAGCCGGCCCCATTTTGTGGGAAGAGACTGGATGAAATCGTTATCATCTTTGTCGTCATCATCATCATCATTCCATTCTCATAATGTTTTATGAGCTCACGCAAAACATTAAGCACCTAAAATGAAGTGCTTGTTGCTCCGTTTACCTTTTTGCCTTAACAAAGCTATTTACTCTACATCATTTACGATATTGCTTCAGGTCTTACCTTTTAAAAAATATTGTACATTTTTATGGTATAGTAAGAATGATGCCATGAAAGTGATGCTATTTCAAACCATAAGAGACATTAAGATATGTAATGCTTTTAGGTAGTGAATGCAACATGCGTAGATTGACATTGGATGGGGTTGATGTTATGGGTGAGCGGCTGGCGGAAGAGGTTAGTTCATCTATCAGATAATGATCATTTTTTGTCCTTAAGAAATGGCATATTTTCTTCATTCCTTTTATCGTTTGGTGGCAACAAGGGTTTTATTGTTGCCCCAGCTTTTTCTTTCTTGTCCAGCCTTGACAAAACATATTATAGGTGGTTGAAGTCATCAATAGAAGAACTGGACTGAGAAAAATTTCTATCATTGCGCACTCTGTTGGTGGCTTGGTTGCGAGATATGCAATTGGTAGGCTTTATAGACCTCCTAGTGATGAACTCTCAGGCAACTCCTCAGATGATGCTCATGATAGAGACAATTCAAGCGGGACCATTTGTGGTCTCGAAGCAATGAATTTTATCACTGTTGCTACACCTCATCTTGGTTCTAGGGGTAACAAACAGGTATTCGTCTTTATTTATTTATTTATTTATTTTCTCTGAACTATACACTGCTCTAATAATCATGGACATGTCTCATACTTAAGTAATGACTTGGCTTAGTAACATTCTCATATTCATTCTTTATCTTTGACATAGTGGTATTGATTTCCGTCAAGGGTTCTTTTTCGGATTAATGTTACAAATAGTTATGCCAATCTTGGATATGTAATTTACCCAAAATTTGCCAGTTGCTACTTCCTTTACTTCTGCTGATATTAATGAATTGTTGGCCTGACTAAACATAAAATTCAATGTGCAGGTTCCATTTCTTTTTGGTTTCGCTGCTATTGAAAAGGTTGCTGCTTCGGTCATTCATTGGATATTTAGAAGAACTGGAAGGCATCTCTTTCTTACTGATAATGATGAAGGACAACCTCCACTTTTGCAGCGCATGGTGGATGATCATGGAGACCTATATTTCATGTGCGCTTCATTTATTTTACTTGATTTTAATGAGCTAAATGCATAAAAATAATAGGCATTTACTTTTTTGTTGTTTTAGTTGATTCATGATTGTCTAATATTCTAGTACGGGACTACTTGGATGCAGGTCTGCTCTACGAGCATTCAAACGACGAGTAGCATATGCAAATGTTGGTTATGATCGTATCCTTTCAAAGTATTTTTGACTATACGATGTTTAGCTTCATAATTTCTCTAAAGTACACTTTTACAACTACCAAGTTTTTCCTTGATTTAGATGTCATAAAGATATTGTAGGATGGAGAACATCATCTATAAGACGCAATACTGAGCTGCCAACGGTAGTCTTGTATTAATCTTTTATTTTCATGGATTGCCTTCTTGTCTTCTGTTACATGTTATCTAAGATTTTTGCCTTCTTGTCTTCTTTTACAGCAATTCAGTAGTTTTATGTGTATATTTGCATATATTTTTCTGTTTTTTTAATGTAGTGGGAGGATTCTGTAAGTGAGGAATATCCACATGTCGTTTATGTAGAACATACAAAAGCAGTCAATATTGATAAATGTGAAGAAGCCTTAGACACAAGTGGTGACTCTGATGTTTTAGAAGGTAATTGATTTTACTTGGCACTTTGAGTGGTTTTAAATCATTTTATTTGCTAACTTTGATCCAGAAGTAGTTTTTGAACAGGATCTGGTTACATTGTTGTTCCTATAAATCTTTGATAATATTTTGTGCTTTATCACTGTAATCCATGTCCCTTTGGAAAAAGAATACTGTATTACTGCAATTATATAAAATAGTACCTTAAGATCCTTTGGAAGGATGTCATTCGATCTGTCTATATTTATAAGTTGTTAAGAAAATTGAAAATCTGAAATAAATTTAGGATTCATGATCCTAATTTAAGTAAAACAAATGCATGAGAAGTCTTTGAATAAAATAAATTTGCAAATCCTGTCCTAACTAATGTAGTATTTCGATATAGACCAACATCTCCAAATAGAAGAAACCCACTGCTAACTTAACTAGCATAATTCTTCAAGTTAAAATATTTTCCTTTAAATGGAAAAGTTGGTACCATTACTAATTTGGATTTTGATTTATTACAGAGGAACTGGTGACAGGCCTCTCAAGGGTGTCATGGGAAAAAGTAGATGTTAGCTTTCACAGTAGCAGACAGAGATTTGCTGCCCACAGTGTCATTCAGGTCATTAAGAGATCAATATTTGTCAAATACTTTGAGCTCTATACATGGGATGAACACCATGGGCTAATACTTCTATATTTCCATCGACAGGTTAAATATGCATATATGCAGTCAGAAGGTGCAGATGTTATACAGCACATGATCGATCATTTTCTCACTTAAGAGGTAGCTCGAAGCAATGATACTGGATTTGTGGCTAAATATGCCATTTTAGATTCTAATTACAAATATATACCGATTATTATGGGGAGACCGAGCAAAGCCTTCTGTAACTCTAGGTCGCTGAATAAACTGCCTAGTTTTCGAGATTCTGTTCTAGGCATTGTATATGATTAAGTGTAATATTTCTGTAAATGAAACCTGAAGACTTAATAATACAAAGAAATGAATATCATCCGTATAATTAAAATCTAATAGTGGGTGTTTTCATTAGCTACTCTTGCGAAATGCCCTATCATGAAGTTACCTGGTGTGGCATTACATTTCAGTTCTTCTAGATCTGATATAGTTTGATACTCCCAAAACATGAAGGGTGTGTTGTATTTGAATAGTAGTAGTTACTGTCTAAAGTTGTCCAATTTCATCCAGATTTCAATTTACATTTTTGGTTGAATGTTTGGTTAAATCCTTAAAAAAGCAATTGCAAAAGAAAGTAAGATCTGTGGTCAGATTGAATAATATTTCATCGACAATGATTGTTATTACATAATGTTTGTAAATATTCAACCGCTAATAGCAGTATGCTGTTCTTCATATTCACTTACTTGCTGTTCTTCATATTCACTTACTGTTTCCCTCACTTTGTTCAACTTCCTGGTCAAAGATTGTTTCAAAGATAAGTTCGGTTTGAAATGAACTGGAACTGGCAAACGGAACATAAATTGCTAGCCCATTGAACTCGAGTTTCTGTAGCATCTCCATTCTGTTTGGGTGGTAGCACAGCTGTTCCTTTTGAGCAAGTCACATTCCGGTATATATTTACAAGACCATCAGTAGTTCTCGAAATTAGATTCTAATTTTCAATCATGACTCATCAGCCCACAAACCGATATATTAATCTCGATGTCAGTTACATACATTCACAAATCTAGAATGGAAAAGAATAGAGATCGCACTAACAGTTGGTGCCAAGCAACAGTTGAACAATTGTGTGTTCCTAGTGAGAGCTCAGCCTCATACAACATTAAGAACAAATGATACAATTTCTACTACTGGTACAACTGCACACATTTGAGGAAGGCTATCAGCAACCAGCACAAGATCAGGCCTCAATATTTTGTCTCTCTCTGATCGTAGACATTAGATAAGTCAAAAACTTTAAAGGAGATCTCTAGTGAACCTCACTGGTGAGAAGATCTCTTGCGAGTTTCACAGGTTTTTCTCTGGCAGTTGATGGCTCACTACTTGGTGCTGGTAGCAGGTGTTGACGCCCATCCTCATCATCGTCATCACTTTCTTCCATTGATGATGAAGCTATAGACTCAGACCCATCTGTAAATTTTTGCAAAAAGCGAATCAACAGCTAAACATTTTCTTGTTCATAAGCATTAATTGTAACTTGCTTGCAAATAGATATCACACTTGCATGCTTTGGGAACTTCCAAAAAGTGTGCAAATAAGATCACATTCGGAGTAAAATTTACCAGACAGCTCCAAGTGCTCTGGAGAATGCCTTACTGCTGCAACCTGAATATTTTCTGGTAGAAGGCAGTTGCAAAATGAACCTGCTACTTGAAAAATATCTATATCAATCAATCTGGCAACAGCTAAAGGTAGCTAGAAATAAAATTTATAAAGGAGTCTTGCCTAATTTTGCAAGCCGATTTACCCATCCAGGAATGGGCTTTCCAGTCAAGTGCATGCAAACATCACTGGTAAAATGGTTGCAATTTTTGGCAATCAAATGGTAGCTATCACCGGTATATTTTCCAGAAAGATGTTCAATGAACTGCCGGAACTCTGGACGTGACATGTCGGTAGTGCCAAGCCACAAAGAACGTCTGAAAATAAAACCAGGGCAGTTTTTTGGTTCCACCTCAAAAACCCCACTGCTTGGGTACTCGTGCGCTCCAAAGCCATATTCCATACCGTATACTGTTTAAACATTCAAATACACAAACATGAAGCATCAACAAAAAGGATAGACGAGATAGGACAACTTCAAAAGGAATACTTTCAATTCTCTAGAAATAAGCATGTAATATGAATTATGAAGTATGATATGATGGGTTTCTCCAATAAATGAAAAACTTTAGGTAAGTTTTTTACTTGATGGCACAAGATTCCATGATTTTTCTAAATGAAGAGCACCAGCCTTATTAGAAGAATATGAATTCTGTACATCAAATCTCAAAGAAGTAGAGGAAAAAACTTAAAAAGTTCTTTCGCCTCATAGGAACTGTAATAAAGAATACTGGTCATTTCATATTTAGGTCTCTGAGTTCATCCAACTAAAGTGTGCCCGTGATGCATGCAAAAGTAAGTTTGTCAAGAAACTAAAATGAGAACTATCTCACGTTGTAACATTATCCATTGTTTACCTCTAATATATCCCATGCCAAAGTAAAGGATCCTCCCCTGAAAAGCAATTATGCACTGCAATAGCCAGTATCCAAAAGAAAATAAAGGCTCATAGAGGAATCAGGTTCCTTTACTCCAGCTAAATGCATTGCCAACACCAAGATAGTTAGCAATTCATTTTTCTAGGACTGGTAATAGAACCGTAACCGCTCATTGAACCAAACATAACTCATTCAGAAACATGAACATCACATTAAATAATCAATACCTTCTCTGAGTGTTCCTTTGACGACCTTAGGGGATGTTTGGCAAATTGAAAGTGTGAAAGTCAATTTTTTCGCAAGTGAGAAAATGTATCCATGTCATCATGCAAGTGAAATACAATGTTTGTTTACACAAGTAAATTATCGTTGGAAAGTAGAAAAGTGAAGATAGTGAAGATGATGTGGCAAGTCATTTATTTATTTATTTATTAAAAACCATATCATATTCTAAATGGTTTTTGGTAACTGCAAAAGTATTCAACGATTAAAATACATAACTAGCACGATTAGACACAAAAATACAAAATTTAATTCATAGGATAACAATTTGAAAGAAAAAATAATCATGTAAAGACCCCTTATCAGATTAAATCAACAGCTACAAATTATATCCTCGAATTAAAAATAAGGATTTTTTTTTATCATAGTCCCTTACATCCTTAATGTTTGGGAACTAGTCTCTCAATTCACTGAATATGCAATTGTGTCCCTCGATTCTTATATCTTGCTACTACTAACTTTGACTAAAGGGATTAATTTGAAAGAACTTATAAGAATTTAAGGATGTAATAGTAATTTCAGGGATCAAGGGATTAATTGTGCAACAACTCATAAGTATTGAGGGACTTGATAGCAATTTCAATAATTTGAGAGACTAATTAAAAAATAGCAAAGATTAAGGGACTAATATAGAAAACTCAAGAAAAAAAGTGATATTTCCAAACTTTAAATGTTGTGAACCGCCGGACATAAAAACTTGCTTAACGAGCCTAAGAAAGGGAAGATTTAATTAAGAAAATATTTTTTTAGTTAAAAGTGGTCCCCATTTTTTTCACTTACATGTGACATCCGCACTTTTTTAGGAGAAGTTGAAATTCTATTATATCTGATGTAGCAAAAATTTTGTATTTCACTTTCGCATGCACTTTCAATAAGACAAACATCGAAAGTGATAAAAGAGAGTCACTTTCACACTTTCACTTCCTACTTTCGGGTAAACAAACATCCCCTTAACCAGAAAAAAAATGTCAGCTTGCAAAAGTTAGATTCCATTCTTTCCCTTAATTAAGGGAGAATAGACAAGAATAATTCCCTTAATACTAGATTTTGTACATGCGTATGCCATCATACCAATGTTCAAGGTTAGTTTCAACCAATTATGCCAACAGAAAAGTTCACTAGTTAAAATGTGATTCCCAGTTTGAAAATTTCTCACGTAATATGCTTGTTCCCTTAGTACTAACTATGAGGTTCTAATTTTCCTTCCTAATTCAATCGAAAATCTACTGTGATGGATATTCATAATATTCACTAATTTACTATAAAACATAGGGCGCCAGCTTTCACTCGTGATAATAAGGATAATTTTGTAATTTGATCTCCTGTACAACAAAACATATCTTGTCTAGTTATAATAGAAGATCTCATCTAAGTGGAAGGTTCATTTAGATTCTAACAATCTACCGATGCTGCTTAGAGTTTATGATTAATAGTCCTAAGCCCTAATAATTTATGAATTTATATCTAACAAACACATGAATATGCAACCCAAGATGTTCCAAAAATAAAATTTTCCAAGTAAAATTCTCTCACATCCTTCAAATTAAGTTTAACAGGTGCAGAGCCTACTGCTTAACAAAAAATGGAAGGTAAGAATTAGATCATACAACTTCCATAAATGCACTCAATCAAATCCACATAATAACAATCACCACCAACAAACAATTTTTACATTCAAATGCATTTTAATCAACAATTGAACACAAAAAATATATGTAAAGATTCATTAAAAGAAACCAAATTTTTACCTTCAATCCCAGAGTGAAAGATCCCAAATCCAAACCAATAGAGGTAATTGTTAACCGGCGTCAGATCGTAAATATTCAAATATATATGCGTCCTGCTCTTGGCCTTGCTTTCTCCATTAATTGTTTCCATAGCTGAGTGAATTTTCCCCCAAAATTTCTCGAGGCTCACTTCGAATCTCACGGCCCAGAACGAATTCTACGTCTCGAGCGAGCAAATTCTAGCTGGATCCGTGAGCTGGAGCAATAAATTGCTCGCATTACAAAGGGGGAGCACTAAATTTTGGGGGATTTCGAAACCCTAGAGAGAGAAAAAAGAAGCCATTTTTATTTGGATTTTGTTTAAGGACGATGTTATTCAAATAAAAACGGGGGGCCTTTATTATAGCGTTTGAGACCTATACGTCATGTATACTGTATTAAATTACAGTTAATTATTATTTTTTTTAGCCAAACTTTTTTGTTACTTTTTAAAGATAGTTTGTTTTCTGTCCTCATTCGCTTTTATTTGAGGATTAAATTTAATTTGCAGTCCCTATTGGGGGGCATTTTTCAGCATTGACTGCTTTTGAGACCTTGGGGAAAGCACATGTCATTATTATGCGCATGCAAGTTTTGAAAAATTGTATTTTTCATTGATCTGATTTTTGTGCTATGGATAAATTTTCGAGGTTTTCCCCCCTCAATATATACCTCCAAATTCTTATGTCTTCTAGCTAAATTTATTCTGTATATGATAAACTTACTCATTTTAGCTTTTACAAAGCAAAATTAATTATAGTAATCAACATTTTATCCAAAAAAGACTTTGTGAGAAAATCTAGACAAAATGAGAAGGAGCCAAGCAAGGCCAAATGGAACCAAAGACACACTCCATAGGAACTAAGAGATGCCAGCTAGTGAATTTAAAATTTTTTTTTCCTTCATAAAATCAAGTTTCAGAAGATAATCTATCTATATGTTTTGTTCATTTGAATAGCTGGTGATAAAAAAGAAGGCAAAAATGGGAGGTTGGGTTCTCTTTACTCTTTGATCACCAATTGTTCATTAGATACAGTCCATTGCATAAGTTTACATTTTCAAGGAAAAATGAATTTAGTGTCTCCACATGAAGAGTTTACAGTAGTTTTCTTTTCTGCCTCCCTACCCTAATAAAAGAAGAGAGTTCTCCTCAGGCAGGAGTAACTATAAATATAGCAAATATTGTATATAGAAATTGTCGCATGTAACTACGCATGAAACGAACCAAATAATTAATACATAGTTGTACTTGTTCGAGTAACTATTCGGTCATATTAGTTTCATAGTTTACTTAACACTAAATAAATAATATTTAATATTTGAGTTCATTAGCGAATATAATTTAACCGGATGTATATTCTATTCGTTTGCTTATCAAAATATTCGTTTAAAATTTGATTGCTTATAACTTGTATTATTATGAATATGATGTAATATTTTCAACCCACTTACATTTTCTATTTAAGTCCTATATACTAAGTTTGAAAGGCTTAAAGAATCTTAAATCAATTTTCTAAGGAAATATTAGAATTAAATATATGTATACATAATAATTATAAAGAAACAATTTTATTTATAAGTTTAAATACTATTTAAAAATTAATTTCTTCACAAAATGAATATACTTTAATATTCAATAAATATTGTGAACATTCATGAATATTTAACAAATACCAAGTATTCGAGTTCAAATTAGAAACTCCATATGTAGATATTTGAGTTCGGTTCAAATTGATAATTTTAAACAAATACAAATACAAATACAAATATCTTAGTATTGGATTCGATTCGATCGTTTACCAACCCTACATGTAACATTTGTTTGCACACAAAAAATCTCCAATATGTTATTTTGACACCTTTATGTTATTGTAGAAAATACATTTCATTTCAAAATGAGGTATTTGGTTAGTTGCGAAAACTGTTGGATTATATATTCTGTTGAAAGGGATACATTTATATTGCAAATCAAGTTGTGTTTGTGTTTATATGTAATTATAATATATCTATATTTTCTCAGTTGGACTCTACTAATTCGACGACATAATCATAATTCTCATTTTTTCTTTTATTTTCTTTTAATTTTTTTTGGTCTGAGCCACCAGATATTCCCATCCTATTGGATGTGATTAATCCCCGCTCGTGCTGGGCGGCGGGCATTAGCCCGAGAGGAGTTTAATTATCAAAATTTTGAATTAATGAGTAATACCAACTAAACTATAAGCTTCATATTTCTTTTGTACTACATGCAATCAAAATTTGAATCCTTTGTAATGAATTGCTGTTATAAATTATGACTCCCTAAGGATTCCACCACGCTTTTATTTTTATAGTACAAAAATATGTATTGAGTTAGCAGTTTTATTAGCACAAGCCTTATTCTTTGATCAGCCTATCCCTTTTAAGCCCAAGGTGGGCCCACCAATCCCCACTGGATAAAATCGGTCAGATCACGGCACTCAATCCTCTTTCCCGCCGCCGCCTCCTCCCCTCCCATTTTCCCGCCATGGCCGCCGCCGCCGGCCTTACCTCCTCCCCTCTCCTCCCATCTCCGATCAGACACAATCCCTCTCTTCTCCTAACCCCTAAAACCCCTAGCTTTCGTCTTCGCTCTCGCTCTACAACAATTCGCTCCGCGGCCGCACAAATCGCGAACGATTCCGCCGGCGACGGCGGATTCGTGCTCGAGGACGTCCCCCATCTCACTAATCACCTTCCCGATCTACCGGTAATTTGAAAACATACAAAAAAGATTTATTTTTTTTGGTTTTTGGTGAGATTTTTTTTTGAGGTTGATTTGTTAAAAGTTTTGAAATTTCAGGCGTACACAACTCCTATTCGAAGTAGTCCGGCGTATGCGATTGTGAAGTGAGTCAGATATTACTGGGAATTTTAGTTTTTTTAAAATTTACAGAAACTCCTACTTGAAGTTTAGTCTCCCTGTTTACTTTGCCTCACATTTTATCAGGATTTAAGGGATTAAATAGTTGTAGGCACTTGGAATATTAGGGTAACTACTGAATAAGTGGGTGAAGGGTTGTGAAAAAATTAAAAAAAATTTTTTTTAAAATGAGAGCTCCAGCTATTCATTATTATTTGAATTGTATAATTTCAGTCCCTATATGTAATTTTCAGTTGATTACTGCAGCTTGGAATGTACGTTGGTCAAATATTTTCAATCAAAAATAAGATTCTGAGTTGAAAAGAGGCTAATTTTAGATGTTTAGGCTGCCAAAATATCGGACATTTTGGCCAAAAGGGTCATATGGGGATCACCTAAGTCATTCGTTAATGGAGGCAAAGTGACACAGACAGTAAAATTTGAGAGGGTTTTCTGCAATATATGTTTTTTGGATTGTTAAGAAAAGCTGATATATGTTGTTTTGAATCAATAGGCAAAACTTTGTTACCTCGGAAGATGTGGTTGCTCAAAGGGTTGGTTAAATTATTCAGGTTTTTTGACTGTCGGAGTTAAATTCTTATGTTTATGGTTTTTGTTTTATGATCTGGATTTGCTTTATTCTATTCTCTTTCGGGTTTCACAGGTTGTTGTGCAGGAGAATAGTCCTAAAGGGGTGCACTTTCGGCGTGCTGGACCAAGGGAAAAGGTATAAATTATGCTTCTAAATCCATGCTTTGTGTTTTAAGGAATTTTGATTGTTTTCATTTTGTGCCCTTAGGTTTACTTTCGTCCAGAAGAGGTTTGCGCTTGCATTGTTACATGTGGTGGTCTATGCCCAGGGATCAATACAGTGATCCGTGAGATAGTTTGTGGTCTAAACTATATGTATGGAGTCAACAACATCATTGGAATTGAGGTGCGTCGTTGTTGGCTCTGACCTTACACAGTTTCTATTGTCAAATGACCCTTCCGCTACACCAAAATTCTGGAATTGTGATGAGGATTGAGGGTTACAGTTTTATACTCTAAATGTGATCACAGATTAAGCACCCTTATTATGAGCTGAAACTTGGACTTACGCAACTTTATCCTTTTCTAAATCAACATTAAATCTGTGGACAATACGATTCAATACAGTGTTGCCATCATATACCATATCAGATGCCCCTCGACTTCATGAAAACTCCAAAGTTGTGATGACGGTTGAGGCTTGAGGGTTACATTTTTATTCTTGTTAAAGTATATAGAAAAGAAGTAACGTTTGTTGCAATTTTGTTCGCCTGAAAATAACATTATATGCTTGAAGCGCGGCTGGGAGTTCTCCAGGTTATGAGTCTGTACCTGTTTTATGTTTCAAGTTTCAACCAAAATTCTTCTTCTCTTTGTTAAGTTTTTTAATGTTTTAAGGTACTCCAATTTGGCAATCACACACATGAAACATTTTCTTTGATGCTATTATATCCAAGCTTTCATTTGGGATCCATCTTCCATACTTTAGTTTCATCATTTGAGACTTATCAATGGCAAGAGATTAATTGAACTGGACAGCAAGGCAATCTATCCTAATCTTTTATTTGGTAATGTTCGCAATATCTTCTGGACTATCAAATTAAATTTGTTCTTATCCAACTTTGTTCTTGCATGATTTGTAGCATCCACAAGTTCCATTGAGTGATATCTAATAAATGTAATAGGTCAAAGGGTAAAATTAAATTGTAAAAAGTCAAAAACTTAAAGCATAATATTGTACTAATTTACCTGCTTTGGGTTCTATTCATATCCTTAGGTTTTCTTGTTCACTATGGGTTTTTGATAACTGCTTTTAGAGGTCAAACCTGATGGTTCTTGCTTCTTGTGAATTGTCCATTGGCCCTGGTAGCTCTATATCCTTGAGTACAATCATGAATTATGAAAATTGTTATCCATTGGTAAATCTCGAAATATTTGGATAACTTATTCTAATATTTTCTATCATTTCTCATATTTTCTATTGTTTACTTTAAGCATATTGATTTTTTAGAGCATATATACAACTGAAAGATCCTTTAACATGAATCTATGAAGCACGGACACGGACACGGCGACACAGACACTAATAACGGACACGACACGATTACCGCAAAACCCAAAAAAATAGGATACGGCGACACGGCTAGATTTTTTTAATATTATTATTATATAGATCAATATTGAATTAAATTCATATTACATTTTCATATACTTAGTGAAGTAAGTACATATACTTAGTGAGTCACTCTTCTACTTTAATTATTATCATTTCATAATCATACACATTATACATAATCATATAAGGATATTGCATCACTAACAATTACATTGCTAATTTAGTGAGTCACAAATATTCTTAATCAATCAAAATTTGCCGATTTATACTGCAACTACAAAGAGCATCATTGTCATGGATTATCTGCCTACAAAATATTCTTAATCAATCATAATTTGCCAATGACATAGACGATTAAAACCAGTTTTCTTGTTGCAAAACAACGATTCTTGTATAAAACCATGGGCGGTCGGTTCAAAAGAAAACGAAAAAGAATGGGAAAAAAAGAAAACGATTCAAGAAAAAGAAGAAGAAGAAGAAGAAGAAGAAGAAGAAGAAGATTACTAACTTGCGGTTGTCGGCGTCCTTCCAGATGTTCTATTCTATGAGAGGTATGATAAATGAAGCCAGGCGGATTAGGCGGTATGGTTTGTGGGAATCGGGTCCAAACCCGACAACCTCGCTTTTTTCAACTTGTTTTATGTTCCTGCATAGCCGGTTCTCAAGCGTGTCGAAGCGTTCGACATCGATCGGGCGTTGATACGTCGTTAGTTGCATGTCTGGCGTGTCGAGGCAATCGCATCGACTTCGTGTCGGACACGGACTCGGGACCAAGTTTGGCGTGTCCGTGCTTCATAGACATGAATTACTTGGGTTGCCATATGATCCTTTTTTTTCTAATCTAGTACTCTACAAAAGGGTACGTCCTTTGATAAGTTGCCAACTATCATTACCTTTGTTTTATTTGTAGGTTTTATGCCTCTTTATTTTACAAGTTGCAGATATCTCTAGATTATACCCATGCTAATTGTTTACTCTAGCCTAATTATAATAATATTCACAGGGAGGATATAGGGGCTTCTACTCAAAAAATACCATTTCACTGACACCAAAGGTTGTCAATGATATTCACAAACGTGGTGGCACTATCCTTCGTACATCTCGAGGTGGTCATGATACCAACAAAATAGTTGATAGTATCCAGTATCGTGGGATTAATCAAGTAGGGCCCTTATTCTTTTTTTAGAATACCAACATGGCATTGGTAATAACATCATTACATAAGGAGTTTTGTTGATCATGGTTCTAGGTCTACATTATTGGAGGTGATGGCACTCAAAAAGGAGCAGCTGCCATTTATCAGGTTACTATATGTCCCTGTAATTCATAATAATAATAAAAAACTTTATCCAATTAATTTCATATCAGTTATATGGATACATCATTGTCCTTTCCTTCTGCTAGAGATTTAAAGCCTGTCATTTGCAAAATATCCAACTTTTACTAAATCCTTCACACCAGTTGGCACTATGCTTTCTCTTTATGGTTGCCTCCTGGTCTTTTTTCGGATAAATGTTATCTGCTGCTTTTCATCACTTTCTTCCTTCTTCTAAATGTAGCTGTTTTTATCAATCTCTTATAATTGTTGCCTTCATCGCTCTTTCTCTTCAACTCATTGTTGCCATTTACATTAGTAGGACTAGTGTGCACATTATTAATATCTTATATCATCATTCTTTAAATACACATTTATACATACATACCATTCTATGTATATACAGTATTACATTACTTTTTTGTTATGTCTGTGCAGGTAATTAGTTATGATTCTTCTTTTTTACCTTGCTTCTGTGGTTGTTATCTGCAGGAAGTTGAGAAACGTGGTCTTCAAGTGGCAGTTGCAGGAATTCCTAAGACTATTGATAATGACATTGCTGTATGTTTTATAAACCTTCGACCGGTCAATTAAATGATGATTCTGATTTTTTTGATCGGCTTATCATTATTTGCTTATTACCTCTACGCATTAGAATTTGGGTTACTTTTTATTTGCTTTTCTTTATCTTGTCAAACCTTGCTTAAGTATTTAAACTGATACCTGAGGACTTGATAATCACTTGTCAGAGCATGCTGTAGAAAATTTTCATATCATAGGTATAAACTAATATTGAACCCCCACCCCACCCCACCCCAACCCAAAAAAAAGGGACCTCTGACTGTTTCCTTAATAGACAATCCATTCCATGGATGCATTCGATTCTGATTAGAAATGACTTTGGAGTTAGAGTTGGTCCTTTTCTACAGGGGTTTTACTTCTGGCTTACATATCCTTATATTTACCGCAAATAACAGTTTCCTTATTGACTTCATACTTTCTTATTCGACCTTATGTTCTTAAGTTATTTTGTATCCTGACCCTTCCTTCATGTACAACATTAAATCATTTTAAAATAATTAAGCACGCTTTACTTCGTTATGGTGACATTTCTCTGTTTATTAATCTACACAAGAATCATATCTTTGTGCACTAAGGGTAAGACCAAAGTGGGTGTGTAAAAGGATACACTTGTAAAAATAGTTAAAAATCATAATTTTGAGCTGCTTTTATCTTATTTATAAGATCTAGCATAAAATATGTATACATTATTAAAATTTAATGTCAAGTAAAATCTTCACCAATTATCACATGGAAAAGGAATGTAGTTGCAAAATAACTGAAAAAGGTAATATATGAAAATATTCAAAAAGCAAGGCTCGATATTATATTTCTTAAAGAAACAAGGATATATGCTTATATCACTTTATAAATGGATTGACTAAATTATAAGAAGAGACGCCTATTATGGCTACCTATAATCCAGTAAACTATGGGAAAGTAAGTCTATTTGGTACTTTCTCTATTCTCCTTACTCTTGGCTTGCTATGAAACAGTTGTGCAGGAACTCATCTGCTACAATTAGGGTTACCATATGTTTGTGGATTTTACTTTCCTGAATAGAATAATAATTAGAGAAAAGGTATTCCATTGATAAAGTAGCCAGGATATCATACC
>CM022704.1:73872408-73967816 GCA_012295165.1 Asparagus setaceus
TTGTGCAATCGGCCGACTGTTCGAAAGCAACGCAGCACAAGTTCACCAACGCCGATCTTCAATCAAAGGTAACCAATTCGGTCGAACTACAGATACCTCTAGATTAAGCTTCGCTTTAATCTCGTGGATAGCTGCGGATTTCTCCTAGTAGATTCACCAGCCATCCTCCTTCGTGAGTGTGATCCTCAGCGCTGCTTCTTCGTGAAACGAGCCCCTTTACATCTGTAGTTCCGTAACCCGGTCTCCACCGATCGGATTATGGTGGTCCACCGACACAATAAGTCCCCGACAGTAAAGAACCCACGCAGTTTGTGACCTCGATATAACGTAGATCCTCGTGGTTTGTTCACAAGGATAAAAAGTTGTAATCTTTTGATTTTCATTGTACACCTTAAAATAAAAGGCTTATATTTTGAATTTTGTTGTAGGCCAAAGAAGTTTAAGCAAGTTCAAATCAATGACAATCATCCCAACTTTTACCGCCAACAAAGTTGTGCAAATTAAGATTCACCCCCATCCTATCGTAAAAAGACCAAAGCCTTGGCAATGTATAAGAAAAGAAGAGATGGTCAATTAATTTATCTGACTTTTGCTAAATGACTACTGTACACTTCTTGCACAAAGTGCTGTTCATGGAGCTATGGCAGGGTACACAGGTTTCACAGTTGGACCTGTAAATGGCAAACATGCATATATCCCGATTTCTGTGAGTACCTTTCTTCTATAATTTAGAGCTTTAAAATATTCTTGTTGTTCCCATATGCGAGAATTGCATATCTCAATTTGCTCATGTTTATTGGAATTACAAGCTCATATTGCAATTGACTCTACAATGTATATTGGACAATGCATTTTTTTTTTCAGCGGGTTACGGAGACTACAAATGTTGTCAAGGTAACCGATAGAATGTGGGCTAGGCTTCTCGCCTCCACAAACCAACCAAGTTTTTTTAGCAATGATAAGGAGATGACAGAGATGGTTGACAAGGAAACCCTGAAATTGATTGATAATATGAGGATCAACTCATTGTGAAAAAATGTGGCTTCAGCTGGTTCAAGTGATCTCGTTGTTTGGTTCATTTTTCAAATTATACACGAAGAGATATCCCAACGAATGGCGTTCTTTTCTCTCTTATGTGCTTTGTTGCACTTTTATGCAATCATAGTGATCTTAATTTATCTTTGTGAAATCTGATAATTTATATGATTGTTTTAGTAATGAGGTTGTAATTAATAGCTTAGAGTTTGCACTGATGTTGTTCAAATATTATCTCTCATATTTTCGGTAATAACCACTTAAAACTGCCATATGGTCAGTTAGCTGGATATGTGCTAGTAGTGATGTTGAAGTCTGATGAGCGATGATGTCTAAATCAGAGAGTTTCAATTAGAAACCGATGTTTTTTCCTGATTATATATATATATATATATATATATATATATATATATATATATATATATATATATATATATATATATATATATATATATATATATATATATATATATATATATATAACTAATAAGCAACTGTCATTTGTTGCAGAATTGTAACAAATGACGCTTAATTGGAGATGCACCGTTTTATCTTGTCTATTATTAATTATTCTATGTTTCCCAGGTCTTGATTCTGTTATCTGTGCATGTTACATCTCAATGAATCTGAAATCTTCCTACTTCCTTGATGTTAATGATTCATTACAGTTACTTTGAGTGTAACAACATTATAATACAAATCTCGTGTATTGCATTGGTAAAATTAGTTTGTAGCGAGAAAGTTGCCCAAGTAATATCCAAAGGTTTTTTTTTTCTCGAGAATAAGGATGGGAACTTAAAACAGATATCTTTTTTTTTTTTGTGGTATTAAACACCCTGATGTGCTAAGGGGCACCCTCTAACGCACGGCCTTTGATATTCTAGGAAATTAAATTTCTGGGTGCAGTCGAACATGAAATTTTGAATTACTATTTATAGTTAGCTTACCAACTCTGCTAGACACTCATGGGTAAAATAACCATCTTTACAATAGCAAGAAAAACATAAAAGCAGTTTTAGCTCTTTTCAACCCCAAAAACTCATACATTTCTTTAACTATAATAATATCGACATCTAACTAAACTGTAGCCCCAACTATCCTCGCACTCGAACCTGCGAAAGTAATATTCACAGGTTACTTACGTTCCCATAACATATATGGATGCTTTACATATTGGTCCTTTGATCTTTCTTATTTTAAATTAGTCCCACAAGTCATTGAACTTTCTTTTCTAGTCTTCCAATTCAGATGACTACTTCAGATTAATCCTTGTAGTAAACTGTCATGTGAATTTGGGAAGATATTCTATTAGATTTAACTTTTTTACCTAAATTTTCAATCATATTATTTCTTTAGGTTCACATTCAAATCTAAACTCATTTAAAAGCCAAAGTTAAACCCTCCTCTTCTCCTCCACTGGCCGTAGAGTGACTAATCTAGAGTGACTTATATGACTAGACGTACTAAATAAAATAACTGTTTCAATGACTGGAGAGACTACCTAAAAATATGAAGGATTTAAGGGAGCAATATCTAAAAAACTTGATAACAAAAATGGACACTGCACGTCCAAGTAAATGTTGATAGTGCAATGAATGAAAAGTATGTGTTATAGGGTTGGACTAAGTCTTCAAGCTAAGCATTGGATAGGACTGTTAAGAGTCCAAGTACATGGTGATAGCGCAATGAAGGACAAATAAGTGGTATAGGATTGAGGGCTAAATTTCCAAATGAAAGGAATGGCGTAGGACTCTGTAAAGTCCAAGTAAATGATGGTTGTGGCCGTAGATGAGTGTCACAACGCCACTTTGTTGTGGAGGAACTAGGAGCCGCCCTAAGAAAAAACTGAAAAAAAAATATGAAGGATTTAAGGGACCAATATCTGACAAAGTCGCTAACAAAACTGGACGCGTGTACAAGTCACTTAACTTTCTTTTTAGTCTTCTAATTCATATAACTACTACAGATTAATCCTTGTATATAGTAAACTGTCGTATGAATTTGGGAAAATATTGTATTAAATTTAACTTTTTGACATAGATTTTCGATCATATTATTTTCGTTGCTTACATTAAAATCTAAAATAATT
This sequence comes from Asparagus setaceus, assembly GCA_012295165.1. Classification (NCBI taxonomy): domain Eukaryota; kingdom Viridiplantae; phylum Streptophyta; class Magnoliopsida; order Asparagales; family Asparagaceae; genus Asparagus; species Asparagus setaceus. Next base: position 73,875,533 of record CM022704.1, read on the forward strand.
TAAAAGCATAGGTTAAACCCTCCTCTTCTCCTCCACTGACCGTAGAGGGACTAAATTGGAGTAATTTATATAAGACGGGCTAATAACTATTTGAATGACTCGAGAGACTACTGAAAAATATGAAAGATTTAAGGTGACAAATATCTAGAAAACTCGATAACAAAACTGGATGCACGTCCAAGTAAATTTTGATAGCATTGGACTGAATGTTGACATATAGCAGTGGAGGACAAATATACATGTGGTATATATAGCATTGAAGACTAAATTTCCAAATGAGAGGGACGGGTTAGCTAGGACAAATATCTAGAAAACTCAATAACAAAACTGGATGCACGTCCAAGTAAAATTTGATAGTGCCATGAATGAAAAGTATATATGTGATATAAGGCTGGAATAAATTTTCGAACTTAGTATTGGACTACATGTTGACATAGAGCAGTGGAGGACAAATATATATGTGGTCTAACATTGAAGATTAAATTTCCAAATGAGTCCAAGTAAATGTGATATGACGGGCAAGTATGCGGTACAGGATTGAAGACTAAAAAATCTAAACTCAAGGGATGGGTAGGATTCTGTAGAGTCCGAGTAAACGTTGGTAATGGCTTGGTGAGTGAGTCGTAAGACTAATCTTGATTTGATTCTAACTCATTGCAATTAAGTAACTCTGCTTTCCTATTTATGTTGTAGCATTTTCCCTCGTGAAGTATCAATTTCTTTCATCCTCTACATTTTCCTTTATTGATATAAATGGAAATCTACCAATCCCTCTTTGTAGCCATGCATCTGATGCTATTATTGTTTACCTCATCATCGGCGGTGAAGCATAACAACATTACCGACCTCTCGGCCCTCTTGGCCATCAAAGCCCAGGTCATCGAACGTGATCCAGGCAGCATTTTATCAGCCAACTGGACCACTGATGCCTCCTTTTGCACCTGGATGGGCGTCTCCTGCAGCCGTCGAAGACAAAGAGTCACTGCTCTCAACATTAGCAACATGCCGCTCTACGGCACCATCCCTCCTCACATCAGCAACCTTTCATTTCTGTCTCTGCTCTCGATTTCCAATGATAGCTTAGTTGGAACCATTCCTGAATCTCTAGCTCAGCTGCCTCGACTGAAATATCTCGGACTTAATAGTAATCAGCTTTCAGGTTCAATACCTCCTGCCTTTTTCAACATGTCATGGCTTATTGAATTGCATCTCGGGGGCAACAGTATTTCAGGGACCCTTCCCTCTAATGATAGCAACTTCCATCCATTGTTCCCTCATATTATGGCTTTATCTTGGAACCAACTCACTGGCAGCATCCCGTCTATCCTTTGCAGTAGTCGTACTCTTCAATTTCTGAGCTTGAGTTTTAACCAGCTAACCGGAAACATCCCGTACGAGATTGGAAATATGAAGCAACTTAATATATTGTATCTTGGAAGTAACTATCTAACGGGTACCATACCATCCTCTTTAGGTAACCTGACTAATCTGTCCATATTAAGCCTTGGCAACAGCAGCATCCATGGGAATATTCCCGAGGAGTTGGGTCGTCTTACGAACCTTGTTTTTTTGCAGATTGCTTTCTGTGGTGGTATTACTGGTCCCATACCAATTTCCCTTTCTAATTTGTCATCACTCACATTCATTGAACTGGCCAATAATAGTCTCACCGGACCAGTGCATTTGCAATTTGGGAACATGCCTAACCTTTCACGCTTGGAACTAGCAGGAAACAAACTAACAGGAGGAGTTGACTTCCTTGCATCGCTTTCAAACTGCAGAGTTTTACGTATTGTTAATGTTGGTGAAAATGAGCTGGATGGCATTCTTCCATATACCGTAGGTAATCTTTCAAGGACTCTAACAGTGCTTGGTATTAACAATAATCATATTAAGGGGGAAATTCCTGTTGAGCTGGGTAACCTGTCTGGATTGACCTTTCTAAACTTGGCCGATAATGAGCTAGTTGGAATGATACCGTCTGAAATCACAACCCTACAAGGCCTGCAGTACCTAGGTTTGGCTAGTAACAGGATATACGGTTCCATCCCACATGAGCTCGGCCGATTAAGAAACTTGAACCGAATGTACCTCCATGAGAATGATCTTTCTGGATCGATACCTGACTCGCTGGGTAACATCACTAGACTAGAGATCTTAACCCTTGATGCTAACAGGTTATCTTCAGCAATTCCTGAAACTATTTGGAGTCTGACTCATCTATATGAATTGGGACTGTCACAAAACCTTCTCACTGGATCGCTGCCATTAACATTGTGGAACATGGGCTTATATATATTCGATATATCACTAAATAAGCTGTCAGGTAACCTTCCAAGTCCTCCAAAGTATCTCGAAATCAATTATTTAGATCTATCAAATAACTCATTCGACGGGCACATTCCTGAATCATTTGGTGATCTTATTAATCTTGAGCATTTGGACCTTTCTTGCAATAAGCTCTCAGGTGTTATACCCGAGTCCTTAGTCAAATTCCGACATCTCAGCGTCCTGAACTTATCTTTCAACAAGTTAGAAGGAAAGGTTCCAAATGGCGGTGCCTTTATGAATGTCAGCATCGTGTCTTTGGCAGGAAATGCGGCATTATGTGGAGCACCCAGATTTGGCTTTCAATCTTGCAATGCAATTGATTCTAGAGTTTCTAATTTAGGGAGGCATTTGTTGAGATATATCCTCCCTGTTATTGCTTCTGTCGGAATCCTTGTTCTTGGTTTTTGCATCTTGTTAAGATTACACAGTAGGAGAGCCAAGAATCCAACCCCAAGTAGCACAATATCTCGTACTAAGCAGAGATTGATCTCCTACTACGAGCTTGTTCATGCCACTGACAACTTCAGTGAGATAAACTTACTCGGAACGGGTGCATTTGGTTCTGTGTACCGAGGGCTTTTAGATGACGGCCTTCTTGTTGCCATCAAGGTCCTGAATTTGGAAATCGAAGGAGCTTCAAAGAGTTTTGATGCTGAGTGTCGTGCTTTGAGGATGGTTCGACACAGAAATCTTGTTAGAATCATCAGCACTTGCTCCAACATGGATTTCAAGGCACTTGTACTCCAATTCATGCCCAATGGAAGTCTGGAAAGATGGCTATACTCCCAAAATTACTGCTTGAGCTTACTTCAAAGGATTGAGATCGTAATCGATGTAGCTTCAGCTATTGACTACCTTCATCACCACCATTCTGAGGTTATACTGCATTGTGATCTAAAACCGAGCAACATTCTTCTTGATGAAGAAATGGCTGCACATGTCAGCGACTTTGGCATTGCAAAGCTACTGAGTGGTGTCAACCGGAGTGTATCCTCAGCAAGCACGACAGGGACAATTGGCTATATTGCTCCAGGTAATTAAATTGATAGGCTTTCATCTCAAATTTAATCCAAGCACAGATAATTTATATCTTAATCTGTGTTTGTTGTATAGAATATGCATCAACTGGAAGGGTCTCAACAAAGGGAGATGTCTATAGCTTCGGAATATTGTTGCTTGAAATCTTTACGAGAAAGAAGCCTACTGATTCTATTTTCACTGGAGATTCAAACTTGCGACAGTGGGTATGCGAAACAAATGCTACAGGCCTGTTGGATATTGTGGACGGCAACCTCTTGAAAGATGAGAATGGAAATGAAAGGCCGAGGAATGACTTACTTTCAATGCAGGCTTGTCTATCCTGTATAATGGAGTTGGGGATTATCTGTTCGAGTTACTTACCTACAGAAAGACTTGCTATGAAAGATGTTGTTCCAAAACTGCAGAAGATCAAGATGGAGTTTATGTCAGTGTCTAGTCTTGTTTGAAACGTTACAGCATTGTACTGAGGTATTATGAGAGTACTTGTTACTATTTCTATGAAGAATAGTGTATGCATTATGGGATTATGGGGCAATTATGAGAAGAATATATGCGTTAATCTTTGTTGCGTATATTTAGTCGATAATTTATGGGTCAGCATCCAACATGTGGTTGCTGCCACTGATGAAGTAAGTATTAATACCATTTAGTGCTTTTGCTGGTCTAGGATTTTAATCAGCACCCAAGAGAAAAAATCCTCAATTTTGCTCTGAGATCGAAGAAATCAATGCAAGGTTGTCGAGAAGGATTCAAATTGGTTCCATTTAGAAGCACATTTTGTTTTTAGTGAAAATCATATCAAAGCAGCCACATGGGTAAATTAATATACAGTGTTTCTTTTGTAAAATTAGTTCCATTAATTTTTCATATTTTGAAATTAGTCTCTCAAAATTTTGAAACTGCTATTATCTTACTCAATTCTTAAGTTATTTTGAAATTAGTCACTCAAATCATTAAAATTGCTATTACATTCCGCAATTCTTGTAAGTTGTTTCTAATTAATCACTCTAATTGCTGCGTCTACTCATGTTTGGAGGGACTAAGTTCAAAATAAATTAAGAATTGGGAGATCCAATAGAATATTATAAAATCTCATTCATTTTTAGCTACAACTACTCCTTTTATATAGGATACAATAACAAATATTTGTGTGTATAGGAATGTGTGACTACACTCAATTTTCTAATCACAATTATTTTCCTAATCACATCCTAATATCTCTCAATCACCATGTCTCTAAGATATATCGTAATATATCTTTCCCAATATTATATATTTCCTAATTACTTCTAATGCTCATCCTCAAGCTGAAGCATGTATAACATACATGTCCGGCTTCGTACAAATAAAATGCACTCACTCTTTTGCAAGTGCTTTAGTAAGTATGGCCGTCAACTAGTGCCCAGTCTTGACATGTTTGGTTTCCATTTAAGAACCTTCAAGTTCTATACCAACAATATTTTCTTTAATGACATGGCAATAAATTTCGATGTGCTTTGTCCACTCATGGAATACTAAATCAGAAGCAATGAGAATAGTTGATTGATTATTAGAATACAACGTTATAAAATCCTATTGCACAAATCCCACCTCTCCAAGTAGCCGCTTAATCCAAATCATCTCATGTATGAGATTTTCCATAGCCCTGTATTCTGACTCTATACTTGATGTAGAAACAACACATTGCTTCTTGCTCTTCCAAGACACCATGCATGTTTTCTCTAACAAATACACAATAGCCTATGTCAACCTTCTAGTAATTGGGCATTTTGCCCAATCAGCATTTGAAAAACCTGTTGTACAGCAATATTCACCATCAGATTATATGAGCCCCTTTCCTAGAGCACTTTTCAAATGCTGAAGGATTCTAGTTACTGTATCCTAATGAGTGGTACAAGGAGTGGTCATGAGCTGACTGACTACACTCCTTGGAGAAGCAATATCTGGATGTGTTATAGTTAGGTAGTTCAGCTTTTGCACTAGCCTTCTTTATCTTCTAGGATCCTCCAATTGCTCTCATTGATCCAGTAATAACTTGGAATTCTATTCCATGGGTGTACCAACTGACTTCTCCAATATCCCACTCTCAGATAGTATATCCAGCACATACTTCCTCTGAGATAGAAATATTTCCCTTTTCTGATCGTGCAACTTCGATTCCCAAAAAGTATTTAAGTTTTCCCAAATCTATCGTCTGAAGTTATTGTTGAATATAAGTTTTTCAAATCACTAATCCCCTTCTCATCATTATCGGTGATAACAATATCATCAGCATAAACTGCCATAAGAATACACCGTCACTGGTGGTGTCGATAAAACACTGAATGATCACAGTTGTATCTTTTCATACCAAACTTCATAATAACTTCCACAAACTATCCAAACCATGCTCGTGGTGACTGCTTCAGGCCGTCTAATGATTGTGTGATCAAAATTGTCTCCCTTAACTTGGATGCGGGTAAGAGCATCTAATTAAGATAGATAATTTAAATCCATAAATTCACCCTTAGTATAGGGTTTTATTTTTAAGGGGTCCATGGCTCCCAATAGACTCAAGAGTTAACAAATTATCAAAGAGAACTCACAACAGAAATGTGGGGTTTTTATTAAAATAATATAATTTTACATGGCCTAACCAGGGGCATACCCCAGTATAACATTTGAAAAGAAACTTAAAACATGCTTCCCGCAGGACATGTAGAGATGGATGTTGATTTGAGTGGAGGTTGATTTAATTTGGGGTTTGATTTGATTTGGGGTTCGGTTTAGTGACATAGAGGTCAATTTGATTTGGAATTTGATTTTGGTTTAAATGACATTTCGGTCGATATTGATTTGGTTTTTAGTTTAACGACTTCTCGGTCATTTGATTTGGACTTGGATTGTAGTTTAAATGACATTTCAATCAACATTGATTTGGTTTTTAGTTTAGCGACTTCTCAGTCGTTTAATTTGGATTTGGATTTTAGTTTAAATGATATTTCGGTCAATTTTGATTTGTTTTTTAGTTCAGCGACTTCTCAGTCATTTAATTTGAATTAGATTTGGAGTTTGACTGTAGTTTAACGGCATTTCGGTCATTTGATTTGGAACTTGATTTGGGTTTTGAATTTGAATTTGGATTTTAGTTTAACGATGTCTCGGTCAATTGAATTGAACTTAGAGTTGGACTTGGATTTTGATCGATTTGATTTTGGGTGAATTTATATTTTAGTTTACAGACTTCGCGGTCCATAACTTGAATTTGATTTTAGTTTAGGGACATCGCGGTCCATAACATGAATTTGATTTGAATATTTGTGAATTTAGAACTTTCGTAGTTTCTGCATACTTTTGCACTTTTAGTACTTTAAGTTTATTTGCAATTTTGTTGGACTTATGAATTTCACAAGTTTGGGGTTCTTTTTTTTTTGCAATTTTAACATATTTTGAGTTTATCTTTTTGTAATTTTTGCAGGAACTTGAATTTTCAGGAATTATGAAGGGGGCGAATTGCAATTTTTAAATCTTTGGGACTGAACTATAATTTCATAATTTTAGGGGTGTAAATTACAAATTTTAGAAGTTTGAGGACTGAATTGCAAATTTTAGGGGTTTGGGACCGATTTGTAATTTATCGAATTCAAAGACTGAATTGCAAGTTTCAAGAGCTTGGAGACTGGATTGTAATACTAAGTTTGGAAGTGGGACAAACTTAAAGTTGTGGGGGTTTGGATGCAAATTCCACGTCTTATACATTTATTTGATTTTGTTGATATGTGTTTTCAGATCTGTTCTTTGGGATCCTTTTGCTGTGTGTTTTTTTATCAACTAAGAGATCGCATGCATAGTATTTACATACGAATATGTTTCATTGTATATTTTTTTTTTGCTTTGACATCATTGTTTTATTTTATATCGTCATTCTAGATTTTGGCAGCATAACGTCGTGAGTTAGAATTCTTTTCAAGGCACTGGTCCGAATGTAGGTGAAGTCGGTTTAGGCTTGCCTGGCCAGAGAGCCGAAGGTCGAAGTCATATCAAGCTATTGCCGGTAAGGGTCCAGAAGAAGTGTTGAGTATCGCAACATTTTCAAGTATTAAATTATTCAAGCGTGTCTTATATTTTCTTCTCTTTTGTTGTGTTTTATTTTATTTCATTTATTTTATTTTATTAGTTAAGTTAGTGGGCCTCCTTTTTCATCCTGGCCCATGTGAGACACGTGATTGCCTTCTCCCTTTTGCCTTTAATCTTTCTTCATCTCTGCCCTCGATGCAGAGAGAAAGGGGAGAAAAAAAAAATGCGAATCCTCCTATTGGAGTGACGAAGGGCTGCTGAGCGGTGGATCTCTTCGCCGGCGATTGGTTCGGAGGCGTTGAGGAACTTGACACGAGCGTCGGGGCATGGGTAAACAAAGACGGAAGGGCCGGAGCAGTAAAGGATGATGGCGGTGGCGATCTTCTGGAGCAACAAATCTTGAGTGAGGGCGGTGGCGATATTTAAAGTCAGGGGGACGCTAATCTTGAACGGGCGGCAGCTTCTTCTCTTGCCCTTGGTTCGGGGATGCACGTGTCCATGGCGACGGCTTCATGGTCCAATCATCATGGAGGTCCATTGGAGGTGTAGCTATTTTGGGTTGGGCTTCGATGATGAGGATGATGATAGACGGAAGAGGGCAAAGGCAACAGCGGAAGCTTCAAGTATCAACGGCGAAGGCTTTGCAAAATGATTTCTTTAGTTCTCTCTCGTCATGCTCTCAGAGTGTCCATGACCAGAAACAAAACAAATCAATAAGTAAATGAAAATATCAGACAACAAATATATATATTCTTGTCTCCGTTTCTGTTTTTGTGCTGAAGGGGAGAAAGGGAGTTAGAGAGATATACGTGGGGGAACTCTCTGATGTCGTTAGCAGGAGATTTTTTTTTGTTTGAGTTTGTTGAGAAAATTCGGATATGGTTAGGGAAAATATGAAATTATTTGTTGAGGATGGGTACGGGTTGCTATTTGACAAATTCCAAACCACCCATTTATTTGGCATTTATTTGAGGCTACGTAATATTAATTAATCAATATGAGGAGATTATGCTGATATATATATTTGTTCCATATATACATTTTCTTTACACATACGTACATATTGTGCGAAACTTGACATTATTTTTTTATTTATCAAAAATATACATCAACAATGATCTCCGCTACCTACAAACTTTCTCTGACGCCTCCTCAGCAACAAATCTAGGTGGCTGCTCCGTATAAACCTCTTTCATCAAAACTTCATTAAGAAAATCATTCTTAATATCTAGCTGATGTAACAACCACTGAAAAATAGCAGCTAATGAAATAAGCAGTCTAACAGAGGTCATTTTGGTTGAGGGCGATGTTTCCTCATAACCGACATCATACATCTGTGAATATCCCTTTGTGACCAATCTAGCTTTAAGATGAACAAGAGTTCCTTCCGAATTGAAGTTCATTGTATACTCTTATTTGCAACCAACATACTTCCTTCCTGACAGAAGCTAAACCGATGTCTATGTCTCATTCTTCTTAAGCGCATTCATTTCCTCTAACATAACCTCCCTCCAATCTGGATGTGATACAGCCTTTGACACAGACTTGGGAATAGCATATGAGTCCACTGTAGACTCAGCAGCAGCGTGAGTGTAAGATATACTACCATATGAAATAGACTTATAGGTAGAGTCACAGGAGCGAATCTCTTTGCTTAGAGCAGTAGGAAGACCAAGATTAAAAGTCTCATCACCATGTTGTTCAGGAGATTGATCCGAGGAAAGGACAGGCACAGAGTCTGAGTCGGTGTCAAAGGATGCTGCTTGAGTAGTCTCATCTATATCCGATATATCAGGATTAGATGTAGAGGGCTATGACAATGATAACCTTTCTGTGAATATCCCTTTGGGATATATATTAGAAACTCAGTATATGTTTTAGGCACATGATCTGTTGGACTCCCAAAGAAGTAATGACTAGACTCCGAAAATGTAACATCCGCAGAGATGAATTTTTTTTTTTTTTTGTCCAGTTGGGGGCTATGACAATGATAACCTTTCTGAACTTTAGAGTAACCACGGAAGATACATTTAATGGAGTATGGAATCTGGCCATGAAGAATAGATGAAGGCATACGATTTATACGGTAGAATGCAGTCAAAATTGCATCTACCCAGAAACGTTTAAGGACAGACTCATCAATAAGCAGGGTACGTGCAACTTCGAATAGGGGTCTGTTCTCCCTCTCAGCGACACCATTATGTTGATGTGATTTATATTTCCGATGTGTTCATGTGATTTATACTTCCGATGTGTTCATGTGATTTATACCTGTGATGTGTTCATCCGCAGCTCTTCTTGCTGCTACAATATATTTTTTTTTCCTGAATGAAGTTTACAATCTAATTTTGCAGGATCATTTCACAAGGGACAGGAAATTACCAGTATATCTCAAGTATATAGGTAGTTCTAGCCCCTTATTACAAACCATTCCTTGCCCGGAATTGCATAATTTGAATAATGTGTAGAGCTATATTATGTTACTTAAAGAGGCTTATTCTGCTTTCCACCTCAATGTTTGATATCTAAAGAGGATGCTCATGTTGCTAAAGTGGAACACTATCTTGGTTAGTAAGAAACCAAAGTAGATGCTTTCTAGCATTGTAAAATGAGTGTACAATTAGGAATATTCTTTCTTCTTTGACTGCATATGCATTTTTGAAGGTAGTACCTTTTATAAGTTATTGATGTTTGAAGATAATATTCGTTAAACTTGTCAGACACAGTTTTGTACGTTGTTGATGCCGTGCTGTCGTGCACAATCTTGATACTATTGGTTTACAGAGTTGCAATGAACTTTAAAATAATATTGAACTATTGGATATCTCAGAAAATTCCTGCAAAATGTACTCTATGAACCAAATGTACTGATTAGTCAACTTCCCACCACCGCAGTCCACAGACAAAAAGAAAAAAAGTTTCATAGTAGGATTTTATGGGACACTACATTCATATACATATGATAATGTCAATATGGCTGCTGTACTTTTTGAGACCAAGAAATCACCTCTTTTTAGTACAAAACTAGAATATCTGATTTCTTGTTTCTGGTTAAATCTCATTTCTTTTGCCTTCGAAGATCACAAGTTTTTTCTTGCAATACATAGAAAGATCTTTATTGTAGAAAGAGAAAATGTGTAACAGATCTATTCAGCACATTTGGTTCCTGTTATATTGAGATGATCTCCAGATGTTCTTAAATTTTCAATTGTTATTAATAAACCTTGATAAACGTATTGTACTGTTGAAAAGAGAAAATATTAGAATACCTTCGGTATAATATAGTTGGTAAAACTTACAGTTTGATAAAGTAATTTTAATATATTAGAATTATTTGCAGACCCTACTTACATGATCCGTGCCATTCCAAGCAATGCATCCGATAATGCCTACTGTACACTTCTTGCACAAAGTGCTGTTCATGGAGCTATGGCAGGGTACACAGGTTTCATAGTTGGACCTGTAAATGGCAAACATGCATATATCCCGATTTCTGTGAGTACCTTTCTTCTATAATTTAGAGTTTTAAAATATTCTTCTTGTTCTCATATGTAAGAATTGCATATCCCAATTTGCTCATGTTTATTAGAATTACAAACTTATATCGCAATTGACTCTACAATGTATATTGGACAATGCCTGTTTTTTTTTTTTTCCTCAGCGGGTTACAGAGACTACAAATGTTGTCAAGGTAACCGATAGAATGTGGGCTAGGCTTCCCGCCTCCACGAACCAACCAAGTTTTTTTAGCAATGATAAGGAGGTGACAGAGATGGTTGACAAGGAAACCCTGAAATTGATTGATAATATGAGGATCAACTCATTGTGAGAAAATGTGGCTTCAGCTGGTGCAAGTGATCTCGTTGTTTGGTTCATTTTTCAAATTATACACGAAGAACATGAAGATATCCCAACGAATGGCGTTCTTTTCTCTCTTTTGTGCTTTGTTGCACTTTTATGTAATCATAGTGATCTTAATTTATCTTTGTGAAATCTGATAATTTATATGATTGTTTTAGTAATGAGGGTGTAATTCATAGCTTATAGTTTACACAGATGTTGTTCAAATATTATCTCACATATTTTCGGTAATAACCACTTAAAACTACCATATGGTCAGTTAGCTGGTTATGTGCTAGTAGTGATGTTGAAGTCTGATGAGCAATGAGGTCTAAATCAGAGAGTTCCAATTAGAAACCAATGTTTCTTTTCCTGATTATATATATATATATATATATATATATATATATATATATATATATATATATATATATATATATATATATGGGCGGTTCCAATGAGAACCCAAATAAATGTGAGAATTAAGAACCTAATATCAACCTTCCATCATACAAAATCAAAGGTCGAGATTCCCAAAAATTAAGGTGGTAGAATTGTAATTAAATAGACATTGGAACTTGAAATAAGGGTAAAAGGGTAAAAACATAGAGAGATAATGGAAAAAGCGATAAATCTATAATCACGGAAACCGACAATCAATTAGAATGCGATTTACATAATTAATAAAAAAGATAAGATTAAGAAAGGTAAGAAGATAAGTTAGTTTTGATTTGAGATATTTAAGGAGGAGAGAGAAACTAATATATGTCATGATTCTATGCCCCACAAACTTTGTCTAAAATACGTTATTAAAAAAATACAATTCGTTACGAATCATATATTATAACTACGAATCACGTAATCATTGTTACGAATCACCTAGTATAAATAATGAATCTCCTTTATCAACTTACGAATCGCATATTAAAACTTACGAATCATGTATTTATTGTTATAGAATCTCTAAGTTTACAAAACAGATCTTCTTTATGAACTTACGAATCGCATATTGTTACGAATCCCTAGATTTTATCGTATATTACATGATTCGTAAGTTGTAATATGCGAGTCTATAAGTTGATAAAGGATATTTCGTTTTTTAACAAAGTGATTCTCAGAACAATGATTACGTGATTCTCAGAATTATAATATGCGTATCTACACGTTGATAAAGGAGATTCTGTTTTTTAAACAAGGTTATTCTGTAACAATGATTACGTGATTCTGTAAGTTATAATATGCGATTCTACACGTTGATAAAGGACATTCTGTTTTGAAAACTAGGAGATTCTGTAACAATAATTAGATAATTCTGTAAATTATAATATGTGAATCTGTAAGAGATTCTTTGAAAAAAAGAAAGCAAAAATCAGACCAAAAAGATTCTATAACTAATTCGGAGAGCCGCCGCTAGACAAAAAAATGGAAAGAGCGCAAAGCATGTGGGAGACGCCACCATGAAAACCAAAAAATATATAAAATAATAAAGAAGAAGAAGAAACGGAAGCATGTGGGAGACGCCACCATGAAAACCAATAATTGCGGTTAACTATGCAAGAAAAAACTACCTATATTGTAACTGATTGTGCAACTAAAATGACAAGCGTGCCCTTTAGTTAACTTTTTGAATTTAATAGAGTTTAATCACAACCGTTGATTGGTTTAAGATCTAAGGGTAGAGATTGGGTTCTTAGTTCTCATATTTATATATATATATATATATATATATATATATATATATACACACACACACTGATGGGTAATTTTTGAGTGATTACCTTAGTTGCAAGTATACAACCTTTATCAAGTTATAGTATTTAAGATTATCGATCCCACGAGGAACGGGAAGTAGGAAGAGTTTTGTTCAAGTTTTGGTTCTCAAATTATGCGCATGACAATTAGGAGTTATTCAAATAAAATAAAAGTGAGAAAATGGTGAAAGTGGTGGTGAAGGGGCTAGAGAGAGTGGTTGTGGATTATGTGCAAAAGAGGAGAAAATAAAGTTGAGAATGTGGTTGTGGTTATATGTACATAATAACAAAACTAGGTTTGAGATTATATGCACATGGAGAGAATATGAGATTGAGAGAGAAGTAAAAATCAATGAAATCAAGAATCAAGAATAAAGGAAAATAACAAACAAATGAAAAGCAAGGATAAGACGAAAATAAAGAAGGTAAAGTATGGAGGATTAATTAAAGATATGATGAATCTAGAGTAGATCCACTTAGCTTATCTCAATCTCACAAGAATGAGTTGGATTTGTTAGCTAATTTCAAACAATCTCTAGGGATCCCACAAATATTAGCTCCACACTTAGAAAAGGGTAATTCCCTAGAGGGTTCTAGCCTCAAGGTGAATTAAAGAAAAAAAAATCTATTCTAGAAAGTAAATACAAGAATTAAATACATTGCATGAAAGTAAATTGCATGAAATTAAATTGCATGAAAGTAAATCTAAGCTACAAAACAATTAAATGAACAAGAAAGAAAATGAAAAAGAAATAAAATAGAAACCAACAACTCTGATCTTAATCTAATCCTCCTTTTGGTCCTTGGATTAGAAGAAGAGAAAGGAAATTGAAGGGGTGAAAAATTTTATTTATTGTGTAACAAAAGTTATAATTTTTAGAAGGTCTTCTCAATTAAGAGTAACCCTCCTCTCCAAATAGAGTTTTTACAAAATATTTCACCCCTCAAGCCCTCACTCTACCCCTCTATTTATAGATAACAAGAATCTCTCACAACCTTTGGATTTGCCTTGACCCCCAAGTAACACTCACAACCATAGGATTTAGGTTAGCCCCTAAACAACCCTTATAGTCATAGGATCTCTCCAAATAATATAGACCATTAATTTAATCCTTGAGAGATGGGCTTTGTGGGCTTTATTTCTTTTGTATTTAATTCCTTTAAGACTCTTGGGCTTCTCTTAAATGCTCTTGGGCTTCTTAGAATTTAACTTGGCCTTCAAATAATTGAATATATATCACTTAAATTCGGATTTCTATCATAATCTACTGTTGCTGATGAAATTTTGAGAATATGGTAATTTTGATGGCTCCGTCTCGTCGAGATAGGTGATTTTCACATATAATATGTTGAATTCGCTTCGGATTGAGAGATATCGCCTTTTCTTTCGGTTGACCATCCACGAGCACAATTTGACTTTATTTTTCTATATTTGATTTGATTCTCAATTGTAAGCCAAGTTATTAATAATTCTGACCAAGAAAGTGATGTGTGTTGAGATTTTGCTTCTAAACTTAGTCGTGAGCTTTGGATTTAGGCATTCTGGGCTTCATTAGAGATCTTTTGGGCTTGAAATAATCTTTATTTGGGCTCTTATTCAATAATACTCCATTAGCATGCAAATTAAGATAAAAGCAGTTATTTGCGGGATATTTATTTATATAAAATAGGTAATGAGGGTATAAAATTATAATTAAATTGTGATTATCAAATACTCCCACACCTAAACTTTTGCTAGTCCTCTAGCAAAGAAAGAAAACGAAAGAAAATTCCTAACTCACTTTCGCAGGAATCGCGGTTGTATTTAGCGCATACAACAAGCCTTTAAACCCAGGTTACCCGATGGGCGAGTTGTAGTCTCGTGAGGGTTTGCTGATGAATATACCCACAAAATTCAGTCAACTTGCCAATTTAAATAAGTTAATAAAATAATTAATTCATTTGATATATTCAAACATTCCAATTGAAGTTGGTTAATACTCAAGAAAACGTTTTATCATAACTCCAATGTAATTTTCTTAAGAAAATTCTTCTATTATAGTTATACAAAACCAAGTTTAACTCAAAATTTAATTTAAAAGTTTTAAAAAGAACATGCTAACTCTTTGTTTTAAACAAACTTCAAGTCTTTTAATCCATTTAATTCTTCAAGAACATATACAAATATAACTATATATAAAAACATGGTTAGTATGATTTTTTTTACTCTTTATTCCTTGGTGGTTTTGTTCTTTTTAATCGGGCTTTCTAAGTGACCATTTAGCGAGTTTTGGGCCAATGAATCCCAACCCAATTGGGCTTAGGTCATTAAGCATAGAAATACTCCTCGGGCTTAATTACTCGATCAACTTATGCTTAGTAAAATAGAACCACCAATGATTTTAAGAAATTTATTTGGTGCTCATTTTTCAGACTCTTCTTTTGTTAAGTTAGTATACTATATATATATGTGTATATGTATATATATTCTGAAAAATATTTGGATCAAGATAACTTGAAAATTATTTTCAATTCTAAGCTAAGCATGCAAAATTTCATTACTTCAATTAAAATCTAAGTTAAAACTTAAGTAAAGTATACTACTTTGAAAATCATTTCTTAAGAAATTTATTTGGAGTTATCATAAAAGGTAAACTTGAGTATAGAACTAACTTAAATTCTATCAAATAGATCAATTATTAATTAACTCTATTAAGTTGGCAAGTGACTTTTTTTAAATTTTTCTTTTTAATTTTTATTTTTTAAATGGTAAGAAAAGAAGAAAAATGACTAAGATTAAGATAAAATGATTAATCCCCACCCCACACCTAAATTTTGCATTGTCCTCAATGCAAATTCTATTATGCACAAGGTAAACAGATAATAATTGAAGCACTTACATTTGTTCTAGCTTGAAAAAAATCTGCAAATACCTTTAAGATGAGGGGTGAAGCCAAAATTTATTCTCTCTTTTTTTTCTTTTTTTAAAATGAACAAGAAACTCTCACATGAGAGAAGAATAAATTCTTTTTATTAATATTGTGGGACAAAAAAGAGAAAAAAATGTAGAATAACAGATAAAACATGAAAAGCTCTGTTGATGTATATAATCACAGTCACTAACCTCGAGCGAGTTTAGTTCTTAAGAGAGCGGAGTCCGCTTTCTCTCCTAAAGCCCAGCGACGCTGACTCCAGGCAAGGGATTCACCTACCACAGAAAGAGGGACCTGCGGAAGAGGCGGAGTTGGGATCTCCGGTGGTTCCTCCGACGGTCAAGTTAGTAATGTGGGGGATAGACTAATGGAGCAGGAATTCACTCAGAGAAGATTACTCACCTTGTTAGCTGTTCACGTTTCTCTTTATAGGTAGGGTTAAGGGGTATTTCCGTCTTTCCATTAGTTTGGGAACACAGGTGGTCGGCCCTCCCCTCCCGTGTGGCCAGGATTGGTGAACATCCCTCAGCTTGCTGGGTGGCCTTTCTGGTGTCAAGTTGGGAGTAATTTGAGGTTGGTGTGGTCTATTAGCTATTAATGGGATGGGATTGGCCTTTGTAGGCATGGGTCGAGGTGTCTTAAATACCGTGAGAGATGGGGAATTAAGAAATGTCGGTGCATTTAATGTGATGTTGATGGGCTCGAGAATCTTGTGTGGCCGTCGTTTGAGTGGAGAGAATCACCAGCGAGAGAAAGGGGAGCCGTGGTGGATGGCCGACTCATGCGACCTCTTAGGGCGTCCTTGGGGTGATTATTTGAGGTCGATGGGGCGCCTTATCGTTGCCCTAGAAGGGCCAGTGGCGGGAAGGGTAGGCTGGATTCGTTCCACATTGTTTGGAGGGTCGGCGGCTTGTAGGAAGGGATCATGCTTGAGGTCGGAGGACGGCCCGACACCGCCTTCCGTCTCGTCGAAGAAGCTGCCGATGGGCGACTTGCACCCTTTACGTCGGTTCGTGGCGATAGTCGCTGATGGGCCGAAATTTTGGTACATGCGAGGCGGTCGGTGGGTTGAGCGTGGAGGTCCTTGTCGGTCCTCATTGGTAATCAGCGTTAGATCGGATCGGCTTCGGCTCCCTTTGTCGGTGATTAGTGGTTATGACCATAACAAGCTCATATTTCACATTAAATCCTACTTTATTGCTGAAAATTCTACCAAATTTAAAGAATTTCAAGATGATATAATCAATGATGTTCTCGATTCTAAAAATTCCAAGATTTTCAATGATTTTTGCGACAAATAAAGGTAGATATTATTGGTGTTATGCATTTTGAACTTATTATTAATGAAAAATTAGCATTTTGGTTGTTGTTTCAAAATCTAAGCTCATCGAAAAGAGTTCTTCAAAAGTTAAATTACAAATGCATGTATTTGACACGGTTTCCTTGTTCTAAAAATCAAACACGAGGACTAAAATTTGCGCTCCTCACCAAAAATTTCCTCAAAACTTCGGGTCGATTCATTCTCTACTGTTAAACTTTCTTGGATGTAATTGATTTGAAAGTGATTATCAATATTATTTCTGGATTGAAAATATTAAGTTCGTGATCGATTCTCAAAAGCGACTTCATGTGACCGGTTCACGGTTGATGAGAGCATTAGAAGTGGCTAAGAACGGTCTTCCTAAGATCACGGATATCGTCCTTTGGGATTGGAAGCGAGTTGCGTTTCGGGACTCTGAAATCAACAGGAAAAATAAAGTCTCCAACCTTTATCAATACATCGTTATTTCACCCATAGGGACCTTTAACAGATCTATCATCTAGCGAAGTGTGCATCTAGTTGGCTTGAGTTCCCCAACACCTAGTTTTTGATAGATCGAATACTAAGCAAGTTGACACCGCCCCTAAGTCTAAAAGCCTTTATCGATACGAGTATTACCAATGATACATGGGATGGTAGGACAACCGGATCCTTATGTTTCAATGGTACAGACTTTGAGAGGACTTCACTGATATTGGCGCCGAGAAAGACTTTCTTTGAAACATTTATTTGCCTCTTTTTGGTACATAATTCCTTTAAAAATTTGGCATAAGAAGGAATTTGTTCAATGACATCTAAAGGAGGAATGTTGACCTTGACACCTTGAAAGTCTCTAGAATTTTCTCCTCCTCGAGAGGAGTGCTTCCTAGGCACGAGTCTATCAGGGTAAGGAGCAAGCTGGTTTAAACCGATCAAAATTAGACTCTGGTTCAGGTTCTGGGTCATCAGAAGGGTGTGATTTCTGAGTAGAGACATCAGAAAGAGAGAGAATTTGTTCTGGTTCAAGGGTTTTACTTAGAGGCATTCTAACGATTATCGACTGTTTGTAGTAGTGAATGGATTGCATTCACTTCACTTGGTAGGTTGAACTTGATCCGTGTCCTTCGGGTTGGGCACGGGTTGACTCGAAAAGTTCCTTTCTCTCTCTCACTCATGGCATTAGCTAGTTGACCAAGTTGGGTTTC
The DNA here is from genome assembly GCA_012295165.1 of Asparagus setaceus. Classification (NCBI taxonomy): domain Eukaryota; kingdom Viridiplantae; phylum Streptophyta; class Magnoliopsida; order Asparagales; family Asparagaceae; genus Asparagus; species Asparagus setaceus. Next base: position 73,893,969 of record CM022704.1, read on the forward strand.
TAACCTAGCTATGGCTTGAGTGTTGGAAATGAGTTTGCGGTTGATTTCATGAAGGAATTCAAGCGTGTTTGATGTTTTAGTCAACAAGTTCGTGGTCCGTGTAGAGGTTTTAATCAAAGTTTCTAGACCCTTTTCGAACATTAAGATGTTTATCATGATCGCAATTTGAGGAGTGTGATTTCTGATTGGTGATGAGGAGACCGATTTTGAAATGACAGATTTGGTTGTTGAAAATTGAGAGGCTGCATTGCCCCTAGGGAATTGTTGGGTTGAAGAGAGTGAAATTTTGATTTCAGGAGTAGTTTCCTGGTTCCATGCAAAATTGGATGATTTCTCCAACCTGGATTGTAGGTTGGAGAAAATAGATCATTCCTTAGGGTGGAATCACGGCGTTTATCGACCTAGTGGTGACGGATCCTAAAGAGAACATTTCTCGAAACATGAGATGGAGACAGATAGTTATGACAACTGAGCGAAACTTGGTTGATTTGAGCCGAGCTCGTTCTTTGACTTCTAAAGCTTCTAACCTACACATGATTGTAGCCAATTTTGCTTGAGGCTATGTTAGTTTCTAAGGAAAGACCACTGGTTTTGGGTTGGGAACCGATGAAACACGGTCATCACAATGTTCCCATCGCATGGTTTTCTGATAAACTCTTTAAAAGTCCCAAGCTTCATCGGCATTTTTCTTCATGAAATCCCCTTGACACATTGACTCTAAGAAAGTTTTTGAAGAATAATCCAATCCTTCATAAATGATTTGGCATAATCGCCACTTTTCAAGACCATGGTGAGGACATTGGATAAGAAGATCTTTGAATTTGTCAAAATACTTCCAAAAAGATTCTCCTGGGACAATTTTAAAAATTTGAATGCTGTTTCTAAGCTTGACCGTTTTGTGGATAGGAAATTTTTTTTTCAGAAAAACTTACAAATTCACCCTAAGTTGAGATGGAATCTGTGGGCAAGCTATACAGCCATTTTTTGGCTTTGTCCTTAAAGGCAAATGGAATAAATCGGAGTTTGATCGCATCTTCGGTTAAGTCCCTCATCTTGATCATGAGGCAAACTTCTTCAAATTCGGAGATGAAAATGTAAGCGTCTTCGGTTTCTACTCCTAGAAATTTGGGAAGCATGTTAATAAATGCGGTCTAAGTTCGAAATTTGCTTCATTGATCTCGGGGAGTTTTATGCAAGAGGGGATTGCATTTCTAGTGGGGTAACAAACATCTTGAAGAACAGGTGGGTTGGTATTGGTCATTTCGTTTGGTTCAAGAGATGGATCAAAACGAATTAAACGATTGGTATTATCCTAACCCAAGTTTGCATACACCAAAATCATTTTTTTGAAAAAGGACAAGAGAAAAGTTAAGAAGATTATGAGAAAAAAAGGAAAAAACTAACTAAAACAAATCAAGGCAATCACTTTTCAATCACCTAACTTTAGAGTCAAGCCTAAACTTGACTTAGACCGACTCTAACCAAAAATTCCCTTAGTGAAAAGATCAAAGTTTACTCGGGTAATTAGCAGTGGGATAGTACTAGAGGAGATCAAAGATCAATTAAGTACCTCTTTCCTTTGAATCTTACATAACCCTAAACCTTGCCTTAGACACCAATTAATCCAAATAAACTTAGACCGGTTCACTTAAGGATTTCTTGTTCCTTAATGAGCTCGAATCCTTAGGGGCCAACGTCTAATCAGTTTTAAGAGGCTTGGGTATGTGTAGTGAGGAATTAGTGATTTTTGGGCTAATGAAAGGGTGATGAAATCCCTCACCTTATCTTGATTAGGGGGTTTTGCCCTTAAGATATTTTCAAGTGTGTGCCAAATCAAGATGCTCAAATCACTTGGTGAATTCCTACTATTATATGAAATGCAACCCTAGGAATTAAAAGCAACTAAAAAGGATGCAAAAATAAAAATCTTTTCATTGTTTATTATGGTCGACAATCAAAGAAATGAAGTTTATTAGGGTCGACAAGGGTAAAAATCTTTTTTTTATTTTTATTTTTATTTTTTTAATCCTAATTGTCTCTAATGTATATGAACTATCTAAAGGGTGGAATTGAAAATACTAGATAGAGAATGTTATGGTCATAACCACTAACCAGTGATTAAAGAGAAAAACAAAGTGCCGACACTGATAAACGCTTGCTTATCAAATGAGAACAGACACGAAGCCTCCGCAGACCACCCATTGTGGCGCTCGCACCCACCGACCCGCCATGGTCCAATAAGCGACTATCACCATAGCCGACGCGAGGCGGGCAAGTAGGCCCATCAGCAACTCTCCGCCGACGACGCCAAAGGGGTGATGGTCGTCCGCCCCATCATTAATCAAGCCGAGCCATTTCACGTCGCTCATCCCATCGGACGGTGTAGGGATGACCGGCTATCACATTCCAACCGCTAGTCCGCTTCGGACGGCGAAGCGGTGCTAGTCGTCCTCCCGGCCCGTCACCCACTCTGACCCGTCCTACCGGTTGTCGGCCTTTCCCAACAATGCGAAGCAAATTTAGACCCTCTTCGGCCACCCGTCCTCGGGGGCGACCGAGAAGCGACCGGTCGTCCCTTCCGATTGACTACCCGAAAAACATCAGAGAGGCGGCGAGTCGGCCACGGCCTCGGCTCCCACCTACCTCATCTGCGTGGCTTCCTCCACTAAACGACTAATAGACAGACTGAGCCCATCAAGATCGTGATAAATGCGCCGACAAATTTCTTACTTCTATCTCTCATTGATTTAAGGCACCTCTACCCCATGCAGCTACAAAAGCCACAATCCCATCCCATTAATGGCGAATAGACCACACTAACTCATTCCACGATTTGACACTGTAGGCTACCACCGTGAAAGGACAGAGATGTTCACCACTACCGGCTCACACGCGGGAAGAAAGAGTCGATCAAGAATGGTTTTTCAGCCAACGGAAAGACGAGAATACCCCCGCAACCCTAGGTATAAGTAGCAACGTGTACAGCGAACCAAGTAAGCAATCTTTTCTGAGTGAATTCCTGCTCCATTAGATTATCTCCCACTCTACTAACTTGACCGTCGGAGGAACCACCGGAGATCCCAACTCCTCCAGGTCCCTCTTTTGTCAGAGGCCGGCCCCTTGACCTGGAGTCGTCAGCTGGCTTTAGGAGAGAAGGCGGACTCCGCTCTCTTAAAAGCTAAACTCACCCGAGGTTAGTGACTGTGATTATATACATCAACAGAGAAGTTACCCATGCAAAAGCAACGCAAAGCCTCGTTGGAGGCAATTCTTTAATCTTGAATCTTCAACTCTTGATCTTCAAGCTCCAAGTTCCTACACAAAAAACACACAAGTTAAGGAACCAAAGTTAATCAAAATCCTACTTATGCACCGTTCCCCGGCAACGGCGCCAAAAACTTGATGGGTAATTTTTGAGTGATTACCTTAGTTGTAAGTATACAACCTTTATCAAGTTATAGTATTTAAGATTATCGATCCCACGAGGAACGGGAAGTAGGAAGAATTTTGTTCAAGTTTTGGTTCTCAAATTATGCGCATGACAATTAGGAGTTATTCAAATAAAATAAAAGTGAGAAAATGGTGAAAGTGGTGGTGAAGGGGCTAGAGAGAGTGGTTGTGGATTATGTGCAAAAGAGGAGAAAATGAAGTTGAGAATGTGGTTGTGGTTATATGTACATAATAACAAAACTAGGTTTGAGATTATATGCATATTGAGGGAATATGAGATTGAGAGAGAAGTAAAAATCAATGAAATCAAGAATCAAGAATAAAGGAAAATAACAAACAAATGAAAAGCAAGGATAAGAGGAAAATAAAGAAGGTAAAGTATGGAGGATTAATTAAAGATATGAAGAATCTAGAGTAGATCCACTTAGCTTATCTCAATCTCACAAGAATGAGTAGGATTTGTTAGCTAGTTTTAAACAATCTCTAGGGATCCCACAAATATTAGCTCCACACTTAGAAAAGGGTAATTCCCTAGAGGGTTCTAGCCTCAAGGTGAATTAAAGAAAAGAAAAATCTATTCTAGAAAGTAAATACAAGAATTAAATACATTGCATGAAAGTAAATTGCATGAAATTAAATTGCATGAAAGTAAATCTAAGCTACAAAGTAATTAAATGAACAAGAAAGAAAATATAAAAGAAATAAAATAGAAACCAACAACTCCTGATCTTAATCTAATCCTCCTTTTGGTCCTTGGATTAGAAGAAGAGAAAGGAAATTGAAGGGGTGAAAAATTTTATTTATTGTGTAAGAAAAGTTATAATTTTTGGAAGGTCTTCTCAATTAAGAGTAACCCTCCTCTCCAAATAGAGTTTTTACAAAATATTTCACCCCTCAAGCCCTCACTCTACCCCTCTATTTATAGATAATAAGAATCTCTCACAACCTTTGGATTTGCCTTGGCCCCCAAGTAACACTCACAACCATAGGATTTAGGTTAGCCCCTAAACAACCCTCATAGTCATAGGATCTCTCCAAATAATCTAGATCATTGATTTAATCCTTGAGAGATGGGCTTTATGGGCTTTATTTCTTTTATATTTAATTCCTTTAAGACTCTTGGGCTTCTCTTAAATGCTCTTGGGCTTCTTAGAATTTAACTTGGCCTTCAAATAATTGAATATATATCACTTAAATTCAGTTTCTATCATAATCTGCTGCTGATGATGAAATTTTGAGAATCTGGTAATTTGGATGGCTCAAGTCTCGTGAGATAGGTGATTTTCATATATAATATGTTGGTCTGCTTCAGGATTGAGAGATGCTGCTTTTTGTTGTTGACCCCACGAGAGCACGAATTTGACTTTATTTTTCTATATTTGATTTGATTCTCAATTGTAAGCAGTTATTAATAATTCGACCAAGAAAGTGATGTGTGTTGAGATTTTGCTTCTAAACTTAGTCGTGAGCTTTGGATTTAGGCATTCGGGCTTCATTAGAGATCTTTTGGGCTTGAAATAATCTTCATTTGGGCTCTTATTGATATTACTCCATTTGCAAATTAAGATAAAAATAGTTATTAGTAGGATATTTATTCATATAAAATAGGTAATGAGGGTATAAAATTATAATTAAATTGTGATTATCATACACTCATTTGATTCAACATATATATATATATATATATATATATATATATATATATATATATATATATATATATATATATATATATATATATATATATATATATATATATATATATGAGCAAGATTTTATAGGGAGGAGTGTCCATGCATATCAATTGATCTTTGCTGAGATCCATGAAATCAAGATGCACAAATCTCAAAGTGAGCTTTATATCTTTCACGGATCCCAATGCAACATCAATGTATAGAAAAAGTTGGTGGATAATGTTATCAGCTTAAGTTTATAGAGCACTACTCTCTCTCTATATATATATATATATATATATATATATATATATATATATATATATATATATATATATATATATATATATATATATATATATATATATATGGAATGATATATGAGGTGTTCGTTTCTTTAAATAATTTCTAGAGATAGAGATATAAAGCAGAATAAAACAACTTTCATTTGTTGCGGAATTGTAACAAATGATGATGCCCCATTTTATCTTGTCTATTATTAATTATTCTATGTTTTCCCAGGTCTTGATTCTGTTCTCTGTGCATGTTTCACCTCAATGAATCTGAAATCTTCCTACTTCCTTGACATTAATGATTCATTACAATTACTTTATGAGTGTAACAGCATTATAATACAAATCTCGTGTATTGCACTGGTAAAATTAGTTTGAAGCAAGAAAGTAGCCAAAATAATATCCATAGGTTTTTTTTTCTCGAGAATAAGGATGGAACTTAAAACAGATTTTTTGTTGTTGTTTTGTTTTGTTTTGTTTTTTTTGTTTTTGTGGTATCAAAACCCCCAATGTGGCTAACGACCACCTTCTAACGCACGACCTTTGATATTCCACGAAATTAAATTTCTGGGTGAAGTCGAACATGAGACCTTGAATTACTACTTATAGTCAGCTTATCAACTCTACTAGACACTCATGGGTAAAATAACCATCTTTATAATAGCAAGAAAAATATAAAAGCAGTTTTAGCTCTTTACAACCCCAAAAATCCAAACATTTCTTTAACTAGTAACATCAACATCTAACTAAACTGTAGCCCCAACTATCCTTGCACTTGAACCTGCGAAGGTAATATTCACAGGTTACTTACGTTACCATAACATAGGCTAAATACCCAGATTGGTATTTTAATTCCACCCCAATTATCAATAAGGTATTTTAATTAGGCAAACCTATTTTAAGACATTTTAATTGAATCAAATAACCAACAAGGCATAATATCTCGTCGCTGACCAAATTCCCGGCGAGAGCTATGTCAAGTCCAAGTACATGATGGTGCTGGGTAGATGAGTGTCACAACGCCACTTACGTTGTGGAGGAATTAGGAGCCGCCCTTAAAAAAAAAAAAACCACCCAAATGAAAACCCAACCCAACATTATTCTTGGTGACCCCACTTAAAAGTTAGTGCCCCACTACGAAACTTAAAATTTAAACTTTTTGACTTAGATTTTCAATCATATTATTTTCTTTAAGTTTACATTCAAATCTAAACTCCTTAAAAACGCCAAAGTTAAACCCTCCTCTTTTCGGGTCCTGTCTCTAAAATTTCATTACATGTAGTTTTTAGGAAGAGATTCCGTGAGCCTTCAACAAATGGTATCAAAATTTTCAGTTTCATTTTCTTCCCTTGAACCCAGCGAAAATGAACCAAAAAAGAAAAAAAAAAAAGAAAAGAAAAGTCATGGCGGAGACGAAGATGAGACGCTACACACATCTCTTCCACAAACCTTCGATTTTTGTGGTCCCCATTGTAAACAATTGATTGGATTGCCGAGAGTCTCATCCTGTCCTTCGGTTGATGTGGGCTCCATCTTGTGGAAAAAGTGGATTGAAGGGCCAAACCAATATATGATGTGTGTCTTTAAGCGAAAACAAAGTTCATTTTCTTGAGTCGTAAAATGTAAAAAATCATATTGCAGGCAATTTAAATATATATTGAGGAATGATGTCTACATGTGCCACAATGTATACAAAATTGGTAATTTTGTTGGTGTGTATATATATATATATATATATATATATATATATATATATATATATATATATATATATATATATATATATATATATATATATATATATATATATATATATATATAGTTTGTGTTGATTCAATATTTTGCACTAATGTTTACTTTCTTGGTATGGATATTATATATTGTTTGCATTGATTTAAAATTTATATTGGAATGTGTGTAAAGTTCTTATTTCTCTTTCTATATATGATTGTAGGCATTGAAAATTGCTTATCGAGCATTCGAAGAGACTTCGACGACTGACGCAATGACAACCGACGACTCCATCCGACAACGCCGACTCCAGATCGCCGACGACGGATTACGCCAGAAAACGCGATAAAGCGAAGTCGACTAACGCATGAAGTGAGTCATTGCCGCACGAAGTCAACAAAACGACGACGCGGAATAAACCCGGATGACGGTTCGACGAGGCGAAGTTGACTAAACTCAAACGCCGACGAGATCTAATCAACCGCATTCTTAGTCCGATTGAGCTCTAAAGTTGATCGGATCACGGACTCAAATACAACAAATGACGCCGCGGAGAAAAACTACGGAAGACCGAAAACTACTAAACAAGGAAAGACTACCAAAAACGAGACCTCTCAACTTGGTTAAGATGCTCGGCAAGTGGCCGAGGTGGCTCTGCCACTTGGCCGAGGTGGCTCTACACTCATGGCCGGTGCCACTTGTGGCTCGCCTACCCCCAATCCTATAAATAGGGGGTCTTCCTCGCTTCAACGGGCCTGATTTTGGGAGGATTTTTAGAGGTCGGATTCGGGATTTTCCAAGAATTCTCGCCAGATCTACGAGCCGTCATTGCACCGTTCGAGCATCGGCGATCACAAGTTCGAGCTACGCCGATCTTCAACAACAGGTAAGAGAATTCGGTCGGCCGCAGACAATAGGATTTCTCCTAGTAGATCTCACCCGCCCGGCGATCCTCTTCGTGGAGGTGGATCCCCGGCTTATCCTCTCCTTCGTGAGTGTGATCCTCAGCGCTTTCCTTCTTCGAAACGAGCCCCGTGACGCCTCAGAAGTTCCGTAAACTGGGTTTCCACCCGATCGAATTGCACGGTCCACCTGACGATCTAAGTCCCCGCGACGTGCAGAACTCCACGCAGCCGGTGATCCATAAACGGATCCCGCTTGTTCACCAAAAGGGTTGACAAGTTGTAATTTTCGATTTTTTCATTGTAAGCCTTATAAAAGCGATATTTTTCTTTGAATTTGTTTTGAAGTTTGTAACTATTCAAAATCAATGACAATCGAGACAACTTTCCCATCGAACAATTTGGCGACCGATTGGAGCCACGACCTCGATCGGGAGGTCGTGCGTGCATAACAGCGGATTCTTATCCTGTGGAGGAAGAGGTCGAGTTGAGTTCGACCCGGAGAAGTTCGAGGAGTACCTATCCTCACCCTCCCTAGATCGGTTCCCGCGCTCCAAGTCTGCCAAGAGAACCCGATGGGCCTCCGATGTAGAGCCCCGGGCGAAGTCTAACCCGGCCGCAGTGAGAAATCGCCGAAACCCGAAGTCCGGTGTGGCGAGAGATGAACAGCGATGCCCGCCTCTCCAGCGAGCCGGCCAGGCGGCGAAAGCATGGCGCAAACACGCCAAAGTGCAATCCATGGATAGGGTCCTTCTGGCGGATCTAAGATCGAACTACGCGAGCTCCGGCCTCAAGTGATCGATAGTCCATCAAGCCGTCAACCAGCGAGTGGGTCCGTGTCAAGCGGAACAGCTCCACGCTTCGAGGCGTATCCGGGCGTCGTGCACTTCTTGCACAAGCGGCGTTGGTACAACAAGCTCGTGAATTGAAGAAGGAGGTGGTAAAGAAGCGCCAACATACCATCGTGTTTGAGACCCAAATCTAACGGTACTTCAACCCCAACGCGGCTTCAAAGGCTAAGATTGCCAACGCCCAGCCTCGGCCCTCGCAGATAAGCGAAGGCTACAGTTACAAATTCAGCGCCAAAGTCCAAGTCCGACGGCCAAAGTCAAAGGTGTTCAGATTCAACCGGTGGCGGCCGACTCCGCCACCACCACCAAACCAACTATCAAGGATCGTGCGGGGCCTGCGAGAGAATCGCGGGTCACTCCTCATGCGGAGGTCGCACCGCTCAACAAGGAAAAGAAGACTGTAGCCCCTCCTATCGGTTGAAAGTGAAGTCAGAAAGTCTGGCGAGACTTCACACTCATGCGCGGAAGTCAAGACGAAGTCACTTTCTCAGCTTTTGACGAAGAATTCATCCTCGGAAGGAGGCGTTTTCATCGGCGATGAGGGCGTTATACAGAGGATCGTGCAACACATAGTAGTTTGCTCGGCACTCATGCCGATGAATTATACTAATGACCGGGGTACGAAGAAGGCTCGAAGAACTCTCGGCTCGTCCGCAGTCATGTTTGTGCTCTAAGCTCATCAAAATGGTGCTCAGTGTAATTCTGTCAAGAAACTCCGGCAAAGGGTGTCGGTCTTCCAGACTCACCACGAAATGCCAAGACCTAGGTCAAGGCGGTTCAGGTAAGCAGCCTCAAAATGATGAATTACGGCGGTCACTAACAACATGACCGGTAAGAACCATCGTCACGGACTATTCCCGGCGCATCGCAATGGTTAACTTCGTTTGCGGTCCCGACTATCCGACGGTCCACCACGACAAACTTCTCGAGGGATACCCAGAGGATGATGTGTCGGATGTCGGCCCGAATTGCCTCCGACATAACCGCGGTCTAGCCAAGGAGGCCCCAAGAAGCTTTATGATCAAGATGCATCAAGTGGCTAAAATGCTGGGACGGCGCTGAATAAGCAACGGAGAACTTCTGTTAGAAATGGAGCGCCATGCACGATGAGAGAAATGCATGACCAATGTGATCCAAGCCATGACAAAACATCGAGGTGAATCGAAGTCACGATCAACGCCGATCAAGATGATAGCGATTCAGACCAGGAGGAAATACAAGAGGATGATAACCCTCCTGAACCGCGCAACGCTGGGCATAACGTAGATGTTGTTGCTCATGAAAGAAAGAAAATCAAAGATCTCGAGCAAAATCAACTCATTGATTTCCGCCAGAGATGAAGAAAACCTGATCCCTTGCCCATATCCTAGGAGTGGGAATCAATCCCATACCGGCTAAGTTTAACCTAATAAACTTCACCGCTTGACGGGAAGGGTCTACTAACACAGACTTGATTTACTTCAAGTCGCACTCGGAGTCATATCCCAAATGAGCCCCGATGGTTCTCATTCGCTACCCTTCGGGGTCATTGACGGTACCACCGCCTCGCCGGAGCATTCACAACCGAGACAACATGGAGTCTAGTTTCACCACTTTTTCGACGACTCCATACCGGCATCGATCGACATTGCTCGACGAAGCGGATGAGAAACCGTGGATATCTTTGTCAAACGATTCTAATAAGACAATGAACCGTCGATCCAATAACGAGGAGTTCATCCTCCGCACTGCCACAACAACTTGTCGATAGACGCTCGAGGCAATGGGGACAGCACCATCTATAACGCGGGAAGGATTTGAAGGTTCGTGGAGAGCAAGCCGAAAGATTCCTCAAGAGGAAAAGGAAAGAGGCCACCGACAACCGAAGTCTGGTTTAACTTTGTCCCACGCCGCAAAGGGAAAGAGCAGCTAAGACGGCAGCTAAGTAACCAAACGCTCTAACTCCAACCCCAAAGAAGAAAGAATAAAGAAGAACAACGGCCAAGAACAGCACAATCAACGCGGGCAAACTGTAATACAGAACGTAAGGTCTCGTGAGCCAAGATTCCCGGTCCTATTCCTTAGTGGACGATGAGATTCCGGCCTCTTCAAATATCTTGTCGAAAATAACAAGATCAAACCTCCGATTCAATCAAGAGGAAGCAATGAGGATCTAACGACCCAAAATATCCGCTACAGATCACGTGGCGCTCATCACCCCACTAACTCGCTTCACTTTAAGGATAAAATCCGTGCTTTAATTGACGAGGGTCATCACTATGAAGCCGCCCAAAGAAAAGAAGGTCGGAGCTAATGCGGTGTCCAAAAGCTTTGGGTCGCGGCCGCTGACATGGTTTGAACCTAAACCGCTGGTCAAAGTCGCAATGAAGATGGTGAATGACGCACCCACACAAGCAATGCCGTAAAGGACTTGTATCGTGATACGTACCAATGGCTTAAGTCTTGTGGATCCACCCGCACCGCTTGAAGATGAGCAATGGTAGCCTCTTCTTCGCTGGAAGAAAAAGTCAAAGCGAAGGGAAAGGCATGCCATGCTACTCCGCACTCGAGGGAGATGACGAATCGTGGTAACATTCCACCGTCCGGGGGAACCTCAAGCCCACGCCACTAGGAGCCGACACGAGTACAAATACAAGTACCCTAAGTCCCCCACCCAAATGCCAAGACGCCGCCGAGCCGGGGTACCAACGATTCTCACTGGCCGAGAAAGCGCAATCCAGGTGGTCGCTAAAGAAGCCACAAATGGCAGCCACAAGAAGTTCACCCCGGCAGCCTCGGCTCAATCACCCGATTAGAAGAGACAAACCAGAAGCTCCAACTCCCCATATCGCTCGACGTATGGCCCACTATTAATATTCCCCGAAGAATCACTCTTTATGAGCGTATGTTGTCAAAAGAAACCGAGAAGCTCTTCAAGAAGCCCCGCCGACCCGTAAGTCTTCCTCACACGATTAAGCCGAGTCCGTAAGAGTCGGCCCAACAATGCAACTTGCGGCTAAACACCGTGATCACTTTTACAAAGGAGGATATGCACAAGGAATTCCAAGCACGATAGACCGCTATACTTCACCGTATATTGGCTCTAGTGAAGTTAACCGATCCAAGCTTCATCCGGTTCCACAGGAGCATCATGCCCCCGCTACCATGTATCACCTAGAATCCCTCCAAGAAGTCAGCGACAAAATGTGATTCACGGTTTAACACCGCCGGTCTCTACGCTGGTAAAATCCGTGATAAAGTGCCAAATGGGGACTTAAAGTCCTAAGTCACCTACTATGTGATTGACTAGAGACTTCCTATAACTTATTGTTGGGTTAATTGGATCCACAAGAACGTTATAGTCCATCTACTTTCATCATCGTCTCAAATTTGTAGACACGAATAATGAGGTCAAGACGGTCGCGACAAACAACCGCTTAAGGATGGAGAATTATTTTACCGATTCTCTCCTCTACGGTAATGAGTCCTAAATCGAATCATCTACCAAGGCACCTGACATACGTGAAGAAGCCGATACCGGCTTCCGCTTGGTTATAGTGGTGGTTTTGTTTTAAATGACATTGTACCCCTTGTAATCAATCTTGACGATGAAGAATCGCCGATGAACATTGTAATTGGCAAATTGCCATGAATCAATAAATGACGCATTTAGAGTATCCTTTGTCTTGAATGATGTGATGACAAAGTTTATACAACAACGGAGTTGCAATACCACACTACCATTTTGCTTTACACAAAAGCAGCTCCGACTCCTTTGGGACAACACTCGCCATCCCACGAAGATCAAGTAGTGAAAAGACTTGGTTTACGAAAAGGAGATGCAGCCCAATGCCAATCATTTCTTTGAAGAAGATGAAGATGATAACGGCCTATCCTCCACACATTCGTGATATAGTCCAAAACACCGGCATCATGAAGAAGTGGGGGTACAACTTGACACAAGGGAAGGTCTATGTTTTGGCGAGGCCCTCGAGTCTCCTCTCCCAAAGATATATCCCAAGAGGGAAGCCGGATAACTACTATGCCTTTAGAGGGATTGATACTAATCCTCCCCTAAGATGAATGTTCGCGTTGATTGATAATAATCCACCCGATGAGGAGACTATTCTGCTCCGATTCTTCTGCTTGGGATTCGACACCACTCTAGAGAAGCTTTCACGCTATGTCAAATATGGCTACTACGATCCTCGCTACTATTAAGGATGATGAAGATATGCCAACATGGGAAGACCCATGGATCCATCAACACAAAGAGCAATGGGGATAGATTCAACAAAGAGAACCCCACCAATGACGAGGTAGTCCGTGCTAATATGGGTGACTAAGAGCATCCTAAGCTCATAAACATCAAGAATACTCTTCCTTCGAAAGAGAAGGAAGAGTTGATCGCCCTAATCGGAGTATATCGATGTATTTGCTCGAGCTATGAAGACATGCCAGACTCACTCGATGTGGCGCACACATCACCAACATCAAGGTGGATGTCAAACCCGCAAGCAAATCAAAGACGCGTTTCTCGCCCAATCAATCTTGCAGCAACGTTGATGAAGTGAGGAAACTCATAGAATCGGATTCATCAAGGAAATCAACACCCGTGATTGCGGCTAATATAGTCCTGGCCACGTAAGAAGAATGGTTCGATTAGGATCCGTGGTCACTACGAGACCAACGCCGCTGTCCGAAAGATGACTTTCCTCTTCCCATCACTCATGTCATAGTCCAAATCCTTCCTTGGGATGTCCAAAGGCAAATTTCTGGCTTCGCCGCCACTAACAAAGGAATCCACGCCGACTCGACAAAGTGAAGGTATTCAAGAGTTGCAACCTCCAGAAATCCAGAGAACTCGTGGGTTGTAAGGGCGACATGCGACATCCGACGGTTCATATCGAACCTATCCGGGAAGTGCCAACCATTTTCTAAGTTGAACAAAAGGGCATATCCTTCATTTGGGATGACGCTTTACAAAAGGCATTTGAAGAGATTAACTCGATCTCTAAACCTCCTCGTTTGTCGCATCAAGCAATGAAAACCGCTCTTGATTTACATCAAAGCAATCACCATTCGCTAAGTGCCTACTTGGCACAAGACGATGACAACGTCACTTAACAGCAAAGGTATTACCCGAGCCAAACATTAGCTCTGGGCTGAAGCCCTCGATATCCAATGGTCGAGAAGCAAAGGTTTTGCATTAGTGTTCGCAACTGTAAAATGCGACTATTTAGCCTGGACAGACGCATTTATGTTATCTCTAACGTGAACCGTCCGAATATTTATGACCCAAATTCTCAATGAGTTGGGCTATTTAAATGGGCCTTTACTTTGTCCCAATATGACTTGCACTTCAAACAAAAGTCGGGTCAAAGGACGTTTATTTGCGATCTCTTAGTCGCCAACCCGACAACGGACGCAGCTTGAGCTTATACGATGATCTTCCTGATGAAGTCCATGAAGTCAACACTACATCGCACCAACAAATATGGCGACGATTTTGATGGAGCCGAGCTACCAACATGGCAAGTGCCCCGGATGTTCTAAGATTTTCACGAGTCGGGTTGTCCTAGTTTCCTGTGGAATCATGTCATGCCCTGCTTATTCACTCACCGAAGTCGTTTCTAATAACGTAGTCAATATAACACGCTACTTATCTGACTTAGTTTCGCTAAGGAGCGGGGGTCGAAGTATCTCAAGCATACGGCGATTCGCTAATTGATAGTTAAACGATCCGGAGACTACTTAAGTCGAATCCGGATCTAATTCTTATCATCGTAGCAATCGAAATGGCAAACTCGCTCAAGAGTTCTTCATCGAATATATCCCGGCCCAAACGCTTACGCGATGCATCTGGCAAGCATTGTCGTAGCACAACCTTCCCGACCAGCAACTAGTTACGTCAGACTCTCACTCTTCGTGATCGATATATGATGAGATACAAGAAGACAAAGGAGTTACCAAAGAGGTACATGCAACCCAAACTAAGTTGGAGCCCCGATTGGCGCTTTCCTATCATCGACTACGCCTTGTATGGTATTTTGCCGTAAGACGGAAGGAGAGAGAGTCAATCCGCGAAGAGCTCCAAGATTCTTCTATGACACTAGACCCGTGATGTTATATCACGGGGTATGATGGTCTTTATCTCGATGCCTCAAACAAAGAGGTAAGAGGTCCTTCGAAGCACACAAGGGAATGTGGCGACACCACCGTCCCAAGCTCTACGATCGAATCAGAGAATGGACTACTTTGGCCAACAATGATTAATGACGAATTGTGTACGCCGAGATGTCACGCTGTCAATTCACACCAACTATATGCATCAGCTCCGAGAAGTTGCATCCTTCGCCACATCCCGGCCATTCGAGACATGGGGAATGGACGCTGTAGGTCCCATTTTTCACACCAAAGGCGATTGGTTTATTCTAGCGACACCGACTACTTTCCAAGTGGTCAAGCAATCCCGCTAAAAGAAGTAAAGGCGAAGTACCGCCATCAATTTATCAAACACCATGTCATCTACCCGACTCTGTTCCAAGACGGATCGCATGACAACGGTCCCCAATTCATCGAATTCCTTCATCGTTTTTATGAAATTCAAGATACAAGACGCCTCATCAACACCTATAATCCAAATTAAAATGGATTAGCCGAGGGGCTCAACAAGACAATCATCAAGATCCCGCTCAAGCTTGTGAAGAATAACAAGCCAGATTGGGATGATAAACTCGAGAAGCACTCGGGCATATCGCACAATCGGGCGCGACACCAACCGAGAGACCCCGATTTCTCGGCTTACGCGTGAAGCAGCTCCCATTGAAATTCAGATTCCGCCACCGCGACGCCTTGCAACGGAGATGACGATCAAAGAACAACATCAAAAACGCCTCAAGAGCTTGAGATGTTAGATGAAAAGCTCGAAGCTCAACAATGCATTGAGTTCTACAAGCTAGGATGTCGAGCTTTCAACAAGAAAGTACGACAACGGAGTTTCAAAGAAGGAGATTTGGTCCTCGGGCCCGACGACCAATAATCCTCACTTCCAAAAAAAAAGGCAAATTCAACCTAAATGGGAGGGTCCGCTTGTAATAGAAACGCTTCACTCTAATGGTGCTGCATTTAACTATTCAAATGGTGACCGCAATTAATGCCGATAAATAAAGTTCCTCAAGAAATACTACCCTTAGTACCTTCGTGATAACCCGCTTCGACGGAAGTTCGTGGATGTTTCCACTTTCTTGAGGATAACCCTAGATTTGTCCTCCATCATAATTTCACCGATCAAATTCGGACGGTAGGTCTACAAATTTTCTCCGTACATTACCAAAATCCCCTTGATTCCTTCTATGAACAAGAGGCCCACTAAAATCCTTTACGCCGGAGATAGAATATAAAATTCTTCCTCTCCAAGCGAAGATCCCCTTCGCGGATAAACGGAAGGGTTCTATCCATCCTATGCCTAGGTAGCCGACCGGGTTGCATACGCCGGTTTTCAAACTGTGTTGTCCGGATCAAGGTCGCCTGAAGTTTTTGCCTCGGCGGAGATCCCACTTTTAGTTCCATCTTTCATCTTAGGTAGCTACCACTGAAGGTATGCGCCGATTTTCGCACTGTGTTGTCCGGATCAAGGTCGCCGCTTCGGTTCTCGGCGGAGATCCCACTTTTAGTTCCATCTTTATCTTAGGTAGCCGATCGGCGGTATGCGCCGGATTTTCGCACTGTGTTGTCCGCCAAGGTCACCTCGAAGTCTTTTGTTCTCGGGCGGAGATCCCACTTTTAGTTCCATCTTTCATCTTAGGTAGCGCCGACCGGTATGCGCCGATTTTCGTGACAGTGTTGTCCGATCAAGGTCGCCGAAGTCTTTTTCGATTCTCGAGCGGAGATCCCACTTTTAGTTCCATCTTTCATCTTAGGTAGCTCGATCGAAGGTATGCGCCGAGATTGTTTTCATTGATCAAATCGTCTGATCAAGGATCTTTTCCAAAACTCTCTTGATTCCTATAGCAGCCCCCGCTATTGGTTTCATTCTCGAGAAATAGAGCATAAAGTTCCTCCTCTTTCTCCTCACCAATTTAATCCTATCAACCAAAATTCCTTAACCCAAGACTCTTCTTGGGGAATTTGATCCCAATCCTAAGTGGATAAGTCGACGCCTAACACGCTGCCGTTAGTCTTCCCGAAAGACGGGTTCATTTGTTCAATATTGTAGCAAAAGTCTAGAAGAGTTTCATTCTTTAGCACAACGCTGTGTGTAGAATGATTTAGATAATCTACATGCTAGCCCAACTCAAACGTGAAGTCGGTAAAGGCTCATCAAACCCGCTGAGGGCCGGGGTTGGCCAATAACCTAAACCGACGCCTAACACGCTGCCGCCGGTTTAGTCTTTTCTCCGATTGAAGAAGACACCGAGTTTGATTCTCGGGTATTTCATCCCGGGCCTAAGAAGGATAAAGCCGACGCCACCGCCACGCTGCTGCCGGGTCTTTTTCCGAGAAGACACCGTGAGTCCGATTCGGGTATTTCATCCCGCCTAAGAAGGATGAGTCTACGGTAACACGCATTGCCGGTGGTCTCTTGCCCGTAAAAGAGTACCGAGCCTATGTATTCAATATCATAGCAACAAGTCTAGAAGAGTTTCATTCTTTAGCACAACGCCACGCATGAACGGATCCGTGATAACCGCACGCTAGCCCAACTCAAACGTAGTTAAAGGCTAATCAAACCCGCTGATGGTCGAGGGTTTGCCAAAATCCTATAAGTATTATGGTTAATTATTTCAACGGTAAAAGAATCATAATAAACAATGAAAGGAATAAATCTTATTCATTTGAAGTAAATATAGAAGGAGCTACAACCGCTTAAACATCAAGTCAAAGGATTTGTTGTTCGAAATGAGATACTTCATCACTATAAGCCCGGTGGAGTTCTCCCCGCAACTCAACCTCAAGGACTCCTCATCAGATTGTCTTCGTCCTCTTCAATCTCGCCCGCTTTACTTCGATAGTCGAAGTTCCCTAGACGCTGACGGGCGAGCTTTTCCTTGTGGCCTTGGCCAACCCAAAATACTCATCTTATCTTCCTCGCATGGAGCCTCCTCGAAAGATTATCCTCTCCGCGACTCGCCACAATATCACCCCGATATGGCTTAGGAAGAATATGTCTCAGCAAAACAGCTCGAGCTGATCGGGCGCTCTCAGATCCGACTTCGAGCCCAAGAAAACACCAGCATCGCTACCATGCCTCTAAACGCGAAGCCCGATGAGCAATTTACATATGAGGAAGCTCCACCAAGCAGCTCTTGAATCTTTGAAGCTTTCCGTGATGAGCGAGGTCGTCAAGAATGGCCCGAGCTACCGATAACCCATATCCCGATCAATATCCCGTGATCCTAGTCCGGGACCGCAAGGCCTAAACCGATGAAGAGAAAGCCCACCTGAAGAATCTTTTCGATCACCATGTTCATCAAAGAAAAGAACAGCGCATTTCAACAGATAATAAGCCGATGGATCTTCGCCCACCATCAGCTTCAAATCATGGAGGCGTAGGTGTAGGCTTGATAAAGAAAAGAGAACCTTAGAATCTTCAACCAAAACTAATGGATGTATATTCGATTGGGGACTCTTACCCGCCTCCTTCTGTAGTTTCGTGAGACTAGTGAGTCTACCGAGGCGTATCTATCGGCCGATACCGCCAACCGCAGTGAACCCTCGTGCTCATCTATCTCAATAGTCGCCGTGGTAGCCGATTCGAAAGCGCGAAAGAGGAGTGCCCGCCACTACACAAAGGAAATGTCTCACTTTTAATTATAGTGGTATTGGCCAAACGGTCGGGTCCTATAATTAATCGAAGAGAAAATTCATACCTTCTCCGTGATGGTAGCCGCAATCTTCACCAAGAGTATCACCATCCCGTGACCAAGCTGCCAGAGTAGGTCATCCATGGAAGTGTTGCCATATAAACCGCCTTCCACCTAAATCTTCCATGGAGAAGTCCAAAAGAAGGCATTAGAAAGGCTAATGCAATTAAGACGCAACAATAGGTAAAGCTACTTACCTCCTACAAAGGTTAGCTTGCTTAGTCTCGTTGTGCATTTGTCTCCGCACTTCTCTAAAAGAGCAAAAAGCTAAGAGGCAATTAGTGGGGGTACGTAATTCGAAGTCGCTCAATTGATTCGCCATCCGTAAGAGGAGTTATCGATGTTAGATGTACTGGTTCACCGAATCAGTCCTACATCGCCTCCTCCGCCATAGCTCCATACATTTGTTGAGTAAAACTTGTCAAAGATGAGCGTAATCGGGCCCGCAGATTGTGGTGAGGAAAATCAAAGCCGATCATAATCCCTAAACCCCCGTGATGCAAACGCGAGAAATGTCACTCCAAAAGTCAAAAATTTCAGGTTACATCACGGAGAATTGTACCTGCCGCCGACCGGATCATCGCCGTCAAGTCTATATCAAGGACCGAGGATTCACGCGATTCTTATGGGCTAACCTCTTTCGCTTAACCCTCGAGAGGGTCGGAAATCTTCTTCAACATTTTCCCGAAAATTCAGCTTGAATGAGAAATCCAATAGAGAATGAGAAAACGAAGGGGAAAAGGGAGAGTACCGGAGGTTCTTCATAACCGCAGCCCGGCTGGTCCTTCCTAAAGTCCGGCCGAGCTATGGAACTCCTCCTCGGCCTCGCCTGGCCGATGAGATTACGGGCGCCTCGAGCTTGAGCGCATCTTGAGTGTCTCGAGTGTCGGCCCGCAACAATGATTCACCAAATTCAGATAGCCCTCACAGTGGATCGCTCGCTAGCTACTAATAGCCAACTACAATGGAGGAATGTCGATTCACCGACGGCCTGAGCTCAAGGTCAATCTAGCACCAGACATCCCATGACGCCCACAACCATGCCTCAAGGCCATCCACAAGTCCACCACGAAGTCCGAGCCGCCGGTTCGGGTTCCCAACATAAAATTGGTCGAGAATGAACGGGCGAAAGCAAAACGACAGGAAAAAAAGCTCAATAAAGCATTCTTCTTTACTCGGAAGTGAGATACCCCGCCCGATATTCACTAGCCGCTTGAAATGTACCAATGTCAAGTGAAGTCCGCCGTCTTCGGTGACTCGTCAACCAGCCGCATCACTGCATTGACCAGATGTAGCGCTAAAATTGCTTATCGCATTCAACAAGACTCTGAAACCGGGTTGACAACCGACAACTGGTCCGATAACGCCGACTAAAACGCCATGCATTGACTACGCCGCGAAAACGATAAAGCGAAGCCGACGAACTCATGAAGAGAGTCGACAAGGCGACGAGTCAACAAACGATGTGTCGCTGAAGAAACCCGACGCACGGTTCGACGAGGCGCAGTTGAATAAACTCAAACGCCGATGAGATCGAATCAACCGTACTAGTCCGGCCAATGCAAACGAAGTTGTTTGAGCTCAAAGTTGATCTGACACTGACTCAAACACAACGGCAACATCAACAGAGGAAAACCAAGCCCTGAAGATTGAGAATGCTAATTTAAAACGACGCCAAACGACGCGAAAACGGCTAACCTCGCCATCGACGAGGCCCCTGCCGGCCGAGGTGGCTCTGCCATCATGGCTGAGCCACCGCCAACTTGGCCGAGGTGCCCTACCACTTTGGCTCGAGGTGCCCGCCAATCTTGGCCGAGGTGCCTCTACCAATGAGGTGCTCATTGGGCCGAGGTAGCTCGCCATCATGGCCAGCCACCTAGGTGGCCTACACAACCCCCGAAAGTTGTATAAATAGTCTTCTGGAGAGAGGATTTTGGACACTTTGGTCGGACTTTCTCGATCTTCAAGAATTATCACGAGATCCACGAGCCGCCGACGACAGCCCGAAAGCAATCACAGCACGAAGTTCACCAACGCCGATTCACGAATCACGAGGTGTTTAACTCGGTCGGCTAGTAACAAACCAGGATTTCTCCTAGTAGATCTCACCCTTCCTCTCTCCTTCGGAGGCAGGATCCCCGGCTTATCCTCTCCTTCGCGTGAGTGTGATCCTCAGCGCCTCGCTTCCTTCGCGGAAACGAGCCTTCACGCCTCAGGTTCCGTAACCCGCTTCCACTCGATCGAATTGCGCGCTGGGTCCACTGACGATTCAAGTCCCTGCGATAGGCAAAGAACTCGACGCAAGCCGGTGATCCCGGATATAGATCCTCGTGTTTGTTCATACAGAAAGTTGTAATATTCGCTTTCATTGTACTTTAAAATAAAAGGCATTTCTTTTGAATTTTGTTGTAGGCCCAAGAAGGTAAACAAGATCAATGACAATGAATAACAAACACCTTTTCCCCGGAACAAGCCGGGCGAATTATATGGGAGCCACCGCCTCGATCGAGGTCGCCGTGTCGCCGCAACCATGATTCTTATCCTATGGAGGAAGAGGTCGAAGTTCGAAGTTCACTGTGAGAAGTTCGAGGAGTACCTATCCTCACCCTCCTCCGATTCAGCCCCCGCCGCCCAAGAAGGTCTCCACAGTGAGAACCCGGCGGGCCTCCATGTAGAGCCCCGTGACGGCGAAGTCCAACTCGCCGCCGCAGTAGCGAGAAATCCTCGGCGCTCAAGTCCTGGACTACACGGGCGCCGAGATAACGCCAATGACGCTTCTCGCGACTCTCCAAGCGAAGCCAAAGGCGAATGACAAAGCATGGCGCAACATGCCAAAGCCGTGGTAATCCATGGATGGGGTCCGCCACGGAGCGGATCTAAGATCCGTGGTCGCCAGAGGCTCCAAGGGATCACGCCTATCTGCCGCCAACCAACAAGTGGGTCCGCGTCTGAACCGGCTTCCACGCCCAGGGCGATCCGGAAGCGCCACAAGAACTTGGCGCGTGCACGAAGCTGTGCGCAGGCTCGGAATTGAAGAAGGAGGTGGTAAAGAAGCCGCCAACATACCATCGTGTTGAGTGACCAAATCTAACGGTATTCAACCCCAATCGGCACAGCCTTCAAAGGCTAAGATTGCCAACGGTCCACTTCCTCGCCGCGCTTACCGGCGGCTACAAGCTGCCAAATTCAACCAAAGCCCGACCGACGGCGCCTTTAAAGTCAAAGGTGTTCAGATTCAACCGGCAGAAACCGACATACCACCACCACCAAATCAACTATCAAGGATCGCTCGGGTCCTTTCGAGAATCACGTCACTCATGCGTGAGGTCGCACTGGCCTAACAAGGACAAGAAGACTGCAGCCCTCCTATCGGATCGAAAATCAAGTCCGAGAGTCCCGAGACTTCACACTCACGCAGCGGAAGTCAAGACGAAGTCACTTTCGCAATTTTGACGGAGTAATTCGCCCTCGAAGGAGACGCTTATCCGACGATGAGGACGCTATACGAGAGATCGTACAACACACAGAGGTTGCTCCCGACTCGTGGTCGGCGAGTTATACTCACGGCATCGGGGTAAGAAGGCTCGAAGAGCTCTCCCAGCCACACCATGTTTATGCCCTAAGCTCATCAAAACGGTGCTCTGAGTGTAATTACCGCCAAGAAACTCCGTAAAGGGTCTCGGCCTTCCGCAGGCTTAGCACCAACACGCCGAGACCTAAGTCGAGGCGACTCGCAGAAGGATGGCATCCCGAGGATGAATTCGCCGAGGTCACTAATAACATGACCGCAGAAGAACCATCATCACGATTATCCCCACAGACGCAACTGTTAACTCGCTTATGGTCCGACTATCCGACGGTCCGATAATGACAAACTTCAAAGGAATACCATGAGGATGATGCGCCGGATATTGGTTTCAATCACCGATCATATCAGATCTAGCTAAGGGAGCCCCAAGAAACGCTTTATGATCAGCACGCATCGTGGCTAAAATGTTAGACGGGGCTGGCTAAACAACGGAAAACTTCAAGCTAGAGATGGATTTGGCCATGCGCATGATGAGAGAAATGCATGACCAATGCATCAAGCCTTGACAAACATCGAGGTGAATCGAAGTACAAGATCAACGCCGATCAAGATGATAGCTTTCTGCATCAGAGGAAATACAAGAGGATGATAACCTCCGGAATCACAAGAACGCCGGGCATAATGTAGATATTGTTGCTCATAAAAGCTAGAAGATCAAAG
Organism: Asparagus setaceus; assembly: GCA_012295165.1. NCBI lineage: Eukaryota > Viridiplantae > Streptophyta > Magnoliopsida > Asparagales > Asparagaceae > Asparagus > Asparagus setaceus. The sequence goes on from CM022704.1 coordinate 73,916,963, forward strand.
ACCTCGAGAGAAAAATCAACTCATTGATTTCCGCCAGAGGTGAAGAAGACAGATATTCCTTGCCCATACCGAGGGAGGGGAATCAATTCGCACTCGCCTAAGTTTAACTTAATAAACTTCACACCGCTTGACGGAAGGGTTCCCCGACGCAAAGACTTGATTTATTTCAAGTCGCACTCGGGTTATTTTCACGGAGCCCCCGATGGTTCGGCCATTCGCTGACACCCTTCGTGGAGTCAGCTTCGATTGGTACCGCCGCCTCGCCGGAGCATTCATACGGGACGATATGGAGTCTAGCTTCCTCACCAATTTCTTCGACGACGATACCGGGCATCGACGGACATTGCTCGACGAAGCGTATGACGGAGAAACCGTGGATATCTTTGTCAAACAATTCGAACAAAGCAATGAACTGGCCACAATAACTTATCGATAGACGCGGTTCGAGGCAATGGGGACAAGATCATCTATAACATGGAAGGATTTGAAGGTTCGTGGAGAGCAGCCGAAGATTCCTCAAGAGGAAAAAGGCGAAAAGAGGCCACCGACACGGAAGTCTGCCGCGAATTTGTCCCACGCGTTAAAGGAAAGAGCAAAGCCAAGACGGCGTTGCGAACCAAACGCTCCAACTCCAACCCCAGGCCAGCCAGCAGAGCAAAGAACAACGCGCCGAACAAAAGTACAATCAACGCGGCAACCAGGCCACAAAAATGAAGGCCTCGTGAGCCAAGATTCTCAAGTCCTATTCCTTTAGGGACCTATGATTCCTGGTTCTTCAAATATCTTGTCGAAAATAACAAGATCAAACTCCTCCGATTCGTAATCAAGAGGAAGCAATGAGGACTAACGACCCAAAATACGCTACAGATCACAGGCGCTTCATCACCCCACTAAATCCTCGCTTCAGCCTTAAGGATAAAAATCCCGCTTTAATTGACGAGGGTCATCACTATGAAGCCGCCCAAAGAAAAGAAGGTCTGAGCTAACGCGGTCCATAAGCTGGGTCGGGCACGCTGACACGGTTTGAACCTAAACCAAGGTCAAAGTCGCGAATGAAGACGGTGAATGATTCACCCACACAAGCAATGCCGTAAAGGACTTGTATCGATGAGCCACTCAATGGCTAAGTCTTGTGGATCCACCGTAGGCATCAAAAATTGCCGGCGAACCCAAATATGACTAAATTATGAGAAGATCGGCGACGACGCCGAAATCTCAAGAAGTCAACATATGAGAAGATTGTGTCTCGCTACGCGCAGACACATCGGTTTGTGCTCGCCATGAGCGCAGACATTCTTGCTTATGTCTCGCTAGCATTAGACATCGCGGTGTTCGCCACAGCGCGACACTGATGTGTCTCGCCACTAGCGCAGATATTGTCTGGTGCCTCGCCACGAAGCGACATTTTGATGTCTCGCGACCAGCAGACATTATTTGCGTTCGCCAGGCGCACACCCGCAATACTTGAAACGAGCTCATGGTCTAAATCAATGCCGGTGGGGCCCACTTGACGCTATCAACGCAGAGACGCTCGATACTTTAATGTGCGGTTACACGTCAAGATACCACTCAGGCGAATTTAGGCATTTAATCGCGCCTAAAAAGTAGGAAAACCGTTACGCCACCGAGGATCTACACTGCCGAAGCAATCAATGAGGTTTCATTACCGCCGGGCCAATGAGGTAGCCAGACCACCACAAGGTTTAGGTACTTTGGCGCGAGGTACTGAAGCCGCCAAGGCTAACTACAAATGTCCAGCACTTATGACACTTTGTTTCTTCAGAGGGCATGTTTCCTAAAGGTTATAAATACCTCCCACGCCCACTTAGTAGGGCCGGCTATCGCGTGGGTAATTAGAGATCCAAGCTCGAGTTCAAGAACACGGACCATTGCAGATTCCTCGAGTTTAAGCCCCTTGACTTATTCTTGAGAAGAGTAGATATCTTACCTTGCTAAGATATTTGCCGGGTTCTTGTTTCCTTTGGTAAGCATCAACTAAACCCCGCCGATTCGACGACGCTACCGGTGGTCCACGGATTACGCCCCCCAAGACAGTAAAGTCCCACGAAAATAAGAGATCTACACTTGTAGCTCTTTTGTTCGAAGCCAGAGAGAGTTATTTAATTTTCATTGTAACCGAGAACCAAAGGTGTAATTTTCTCAAGTTTTACTTAATGGAATCGACTCAACCAAACACGATGGCTAATTACGCTGGGAGCCAACGGCCCGAGCCCGAGATCGTTGTGTCGCAGCCTTGCAACATCAAAGCCGACCTCATGGTTGATGGCTAGAATACTTCTTCGATCAAGCCAAATTAAGAGTATCTCCTCTTCCACATCGGTCCTCACCCCGCAAACATCGGAGGATGTCATCCCTAAGAGGGAGGTTCGCTCTGTTCGCTATGCATAGAGGCGATTTCCTCTCAACAAGATCTCAACCGATCTGACGAAGAGAGCTCGCCAAAGACGACGCCAAAAAGATGGTCTGGCCGCCAAGGCTCGAGTCGACGGATGGAGTTCATTATCGTAACTCACGGATCAAAGGCATCAACAACCGCACTCAATCAACGCCGACTCCTCCCAAGGAAGAATGGGTTCTCGCCAAAAGGACCCATTGACAAAGAAGGAGAGCTACTAAAACGCCGCGGCACGCTTTGCTCGAGCACGTATGTTCGCGAAGGCGCAAGAGTCAAAAGCAACCCAAAGAAACGGCTCAAAATCGCTAAGCATGGATCCCAAAGTCGAATATCAAAATCGCTTAAGAGTCTCGCCTCGCCAACAGCCAGCCGAGATAAGCAACCGCCGCCACGGATTAAGCCTGAAGCCGCTTCGCCAACAACAGGTAAACCGCCTCGCACAGATAGGCCAGTTCAACGCCGCCAACAACAGGCAGCTTCCATGCCTTGACAAAAATGGGCTTTTCCACCTCTTTTCCACTTTTCCCACGGAGGTATCAACCGTTGTCCGGAAATCGCCAATTTCGGGTGGTGTTCACTTTGGTCCACAATTGAGAACCAAAGTCAAAACACGTGAATGGAACGCTTGGTCACCCGATCCATAAACAACGACAAAGTTGGGGCCGCACTCCAAACTCCAAGTGATGTTCGGGAATGTGCCGAGCCATCCGACGCAGCCAAACCGAAAGAATTTCATATGCTCGCTTGAGCATCCCAATAAGGGGTCCACGAAGTCCCGCTGAGAAGAAGAAGGAGGCGACCGCAGAAGTCACGTGAGATAACCGCACTCGTGATTTATACTGTAATAACTTCGTGATGATGAAGCCGTTTAATGGAAGTTGTTCTCAAGTCAAAGAGTCGACGCCCCTAAAAGAAGACGTGGTTCCAATTAAGGACAATGTTACACTTGGGGTGGAAGTGCAATTTGTAATAACCCACACCAACCACACCATCAAGCCGTGGCAACACACAAAAGAGGATGATCGATGAAATAGATTGTTCTTGCTCATGTGCAAAATCATTAAGACGCTGCTATCGATGTGCCTGCTCCGGTCAACGCCACCCACAAAGAGCTTCAAGATTCGAACGCTTTCCCTCGCCAACAACGGAAGATTCGAAGCCACAAGACGACATCGAAGAAGAAAGAGATCATTCATCCAATTTGATCAGGCTCAAGTGACTATCAATATGGTGAACAAAGGAAAGGACCGGAACGGATGCGATCCCACTTCACCCCGAGGAAAGATCGTCTCAAATTTCAAAGAATGTCTCTTGTTGTAATTGCGCTACCCAACGCATCGACTATAGAAGGATGCAGGAGGGAGAGTCATCCAAGATGAAGCTTCCGACGCCATTGGGCGATAGCTCGATGACACAATGTCAAGTATTGGTCGCCATCCCAGAGAAGCTTTTACCATTACTACCGATGTCCTGGTTCAAATGCTACAAGAAGCCTTAGCTAAGCAGAGAGAAGAGCTTAAGGCTGAAATGAAAATGGAGATGGAGCTAGCCATGTAGCGTATGAGGGAATTGCAAAATCAAACGCCATCTATAACTCCAATCCACAACAACACTGATCTAGTCAACAAGGTGGAGCTATCAATCTTGATACCCATAATGTCAAGACAAAGATTCTGAGGTAGATGAACACATTTACGCCGACAACCTCCAAAGAAAGCCGATCCGGTGCTCATGAAATGTTCCAATTACTCCTATTGGAAGTAATCCAAAACAAAGGAAGGATGGCGATGAAAAGATGAAAAACTTGAAGATAAAATCAATGCTTTGACGTGACAGAAGTCAAAAAGACCGTATCCCATGTCCGTGATCCTAGAGCGTGATTCACCCTTACCAACGAATTCAATTTGATCAACTTCACGCCATTTGATGGGAGAGGATCACCTACACAACACCGGATCTACTTCAAATCACATTTGGGGTGATCTCGTGAAATCCAGCCTTTGATGATTCTGGCCATTCGCTGGTACTCTTTCATGTGGTCAGCCATTGGTATCGAAGACTTAAGGCCGTAGCATCAATTGCCGAAATGATGTGGAAAGCTTGTTCCTCAAAGAACTTCTTCGATGACGACACCTAATCAAGTCTCATTGGAACCCTCCTATCTAAAAAGCGTAAAGATGGGGAGATAATCGACATCTTCAAGTGTTTATTCCAATAAAGCTATGAATTGTAGGATCCACCATCAAGAGTTCATATTGAAGACTGCCATAACAATCTTTCCATTGATCCGTTGGAAGTCATGGGGATTGTCCCGCCAACTACATGGAAAGATCTGAAAATACGAGGAGAACAAGCTCAACGCTTCCTCGTAAGGAAGAAAGTCGAAAGAGGCTTAAAAGACTACCATCCTCGAAGTAAATTTTTCCTCTCGTAATAGAGGAAAGGCATCTCAGGATCGCTGTTGGTCAAACGTCACAACAACTTCCGCCAAAAAGCTTCTAAATCGTAATTCCACAGACATATTCTTTCAAGGACCTAAGAGGTTCCAATCATCTTCAAACACCTTCTTGATAACAACAAGATCAAGTTGCCTCTCGACATAAATCAAGAGGAGGTCGACAAGACTTCTGACCCTAAATACCGTATGCACTCACGAGGATCCTCCATCCTACTAAGGATTGTTTAGCTCTCAAGGCCATCATCCAAGCCTTAGTTGAAGCTGCCTTAACGCCAAATAATCCCATCAGACAATCATCCGGCTGCATATGAAAGTATAACCGCCCCTTTCCTCCGGCGAGTACAAGAGGTTAAACCGCCCTCCTTCTTACTCCAATAGGAATATGAGTATAAACTATTCTAATGAATGCACGGCAAAGAAAGTCAGTGGATAATCCATGAATGCGAGGCCCACTTCCGATTGAAATTATCAAACCTTCCCGACAGCTAGGATTGTCTCAAAATTTTATCCTCGTCAAACCTTCCTACGCTTAGGACCATCACAAAAATCCCTCTCGATTCCTTCCATGAACGAGAGGTCCACCCGTGATTGAGTGATCAAACCCCACGCTTAGGATTGACTCAAATATCCTCACCGGGTCAAACCTTCCTACAGCTTAGGACCATGGTCAAAATCCTCTTGATTCCTTCCATGAACCAGAGGTCCATTTCAGATTGAGCCATCAAACCTTCCGATAGTTAGATCGCTCCAAACTCCTATCCCGACAAACCTTCCTACGCTAGGATCATTTTAAATTTTCACTCCCACTTGGTCAAACCTTCCTAAATAGGACCATAACTAAAATCTCCTCTCGATTCCTTCCATGAACCAGAGGTCCACTTCCGCATTGAGCTATCAAACCTTCCCGACAGCTAGGGATTGTCTCAAAATTCCTATCATGGTCAAACCTTCCTACGCTAGGACCATGGTCAAAATCTTCTCGATTCTTTTTATGAATGAGAGGTCTACTCCAACAAAGGGTTCGCTGCCCCAAGAGAAAACACAAACAAGCCGCAATAGTGACCGATGTTTCTCAAGGCATTCAATTACAACTCAAAAGATGATTTTCAAGATGAAGATGATTAGTCCAAAATCGACTTCGAACATTTTTTAATCCATCTAAATACAAATGCAACAGCTTATTGATCCCAAAGTATGGTCACCGAGTCGCCAGCTGTGGTTCAAGAAACCGGCAAAACATGGGCCTCTTTCTACAAAGTTCAACGCTGAACGGGCGATATTCATTCAAAGTATTCCGCACTTCGATAAAAATACGAGGAGTCTCAAAACTTTAGAGGGGGTATCTGAGGGCATCAAAAATTGCCAAGAACCTCAAATATGACCAAATTATGAGAAGATCGGGACTACATCGCCTAATCTCAAGAAGTCAATATATGAGAAGATTCTTCGCTACGCAAGGCGAGATCGTTTGTGCCTCGCCATGAGCCGCAGACATTGCTTATGTTCACGGCCGCTGCATGACATATTCGCGGTGTCTCGCCACGAAGCGAGACATTTGATGTGTCTCGCTACTAGCAGACATTGTTGGTGCCGCCACGAAAGCAGACACTTGATGTGTCTCGCGAATTAGCGATTATTTGTGTTCGCCAAAGGCGCAGACACCCGTAATACTTGAAACGAGCTGGGTCTAAATCAATGCCGGTGGGGCCCACTTGATGTTATCAACGGCAGAGACGCTTCGATACTTTAATGTGCGGTTATCATTAAGATACTTCCACTCAGGCGTAATTTAGGGTATTTAATCGCGGCCTAAAAAGCAGAAAACCGCTAAAGAAATGATCTACACCGCCGCTAGTCACAGGTAGCCCATATCAGCCACAATGTAGGTGCCAGACCGCCGCCAGCATGCAGGCTTTGGGCGAGGCAGCTCGAGCCAGCGCTAACTACAAATGTCCAAAGACTTATGACACTTTGTTTCTTCAGAGGGCACGCTTCCCAAAGGTTATAAATACCCTCCTACGCCCACTTGTATGGGGGTCGGCTATCGCATGTGGGTAATCAGAGATCCAAGCTTCGGAGTTCAAGAACACGACCGCACGCAGATTCCTCGAAGCTTAAGCCTTGACTTATTCTTGAGAAGAGTAGATATCTTACCTTGCTAAGATATTTGTCAAGTTCTTGTTTCTATGTAAGCATCAACTAAACCCCGCCGATTCGACGATCGCCGCTTCGGGGTCCACGGATTACGCTGGCCCCAAGACAGTAAAGTCCCACGAAACAAGAGATCTACACTAGCGCCTTTTGTTCGAAGCCAGAGAGTTATTTAATTTTCATTGTATCCGAACCAAAGGTGTAATTTCTCAAGTTTTACTTAATGGAATAGACTTTCGAACCAAACATCCACCCGCACTGCTTTGAAGATGAGCAATGGTAGCCTCTTCTTCGCTGAAGAAAAGTCAAAGCCGAAGGGAAAGGCATGCCATGCTACTCGCACTCGAGGGAGATGATGAACAGTGGTAACATTCCACCGTCCGGAAGGGGAACCAAGCCCACGCCACCGTGAGCGCGACACGCAGTACAAATACAAGCACCCTAAGTCCCCACTAAATGCCAAGACGGCCGAGCCGGGGTACCAACGATTCCTCACTGGCCGAGAAAGCGCTAACAACAGTGGTCGCTAAAGAAGCCACAAATGGCGCCCACAAGAAGTTTAGCTCCCGGCGCCTCTGCTCAATCACCCGATTAGAAGAGACAAACCAGAAGCTCCAACTCCCCATATCGCCGACGCTATGGCCCAATTATTAATATTCCCGCAAGAATCACTCTTTATGAGCGCAGTTGTCAAAAGAAACGAGAAGCTCTTCAAGAAGCCCCGGCCGATTCGTAAGTCTTCCTCACACATTAAGCCGAGTCCGTAAGAGTCGGCCCAACAATGCAACCTTATGGCTAAACACTTCCCCGCATCACTTTTACAAAGGAGGATATGCATCGAGGAATTCCAAGCACGATAGGCCGCTATACTTCACCGGTATATTGGCTCTAGTGAAGTTAACCGATCCAAGTCGATCCTGATTCACCAGGAGCATCATGCCCCTCGCGCCATGTATCATCTTGGAATCCCCGCTAGTAAGTCAAGGCCGACAGCACGGGATCTATGGTTTAACACCAGCGGTCTCTCGCCTGGTAAAATCCGGATAAAATGCCAAATGGGGACTTAAAGTCCCAAGTCACCGCTATGTGATTGACGCAGACTTCCTATAACTTATTGTGGGTCGACTTTGATCCACAAGAACGTTATAGTCCCATCTACTCTTCATCGTCTCAAATTTGTAGACATAATAATGAAGTCAAGACGGTGGTCGCGACAAACAACCGCTTAAAGGGATGGAGAATTATTTCACCGATTCTCCTACCAGAATGAGTCCCAAATCAATCATCGCCCAAGGCACCGATACTGAAGAAGCCGATACCAAGTCGGCTTGGTTATAGTGGTGGTTTTGTTTTAAATGACATTGTACCCTTGTAATCAATCTTGACGATGAAGAATCGCCGATGAACATTGTAATTGGTAAATTGCCGCATGAATCAATAAATGACGCATTTAGAGTATCCTTTGTCTTTGAGTGATGACATGTGTTTATACAACAACCGAGTTGCACCTACCACCGGTCATTTTGCTTACACAAAAGCAGCCTGAGACTCCTTTGGGACAACACTTGCCATCCCACTAAGATCAAATAGTAAAAAGACTTGATTTACTGAAAGGAGATGCAATTCCAACGTAATCATTTTGAAGAAGATGAAGATGATAATGGCCTATCCTCCACACATTTAGATATAGTCCCAAACACTAGGTATCATGAAGAAGTGGGGGTATAACTTGACACAAGGGGAAGGTTTATGTTTTGGACGAGGTCCTCGAGTCCCTCCCAAAGCCGCATATGTCCCAAGAGGGAAGCCGATAACTACTATGCCTTTAGACGGGATTGGGATACTAATCCTCCTCGAAGATGAATGCCTGGTCGATTGATAATAATCCACCCGATGAGGGAGATGGACATTCGCCCCATTCTTCGGCTTGGGACTCACACTCTAGAAGCTTTCAAAGCTTTGATATCAAATATGGCCACATTCCGATCCTCGCTACTATTGAGGATGATGAAGATATGCCAACATGGGAAGACCCATGGATCCATCAACTCAAAGAGCAATTTGGGGATAGATTCTAACTAAGAGAACCCCCACCAAGGACGAGGTAGTCCAAAGTTAATGGGTGACTAAGAGCATCCTAAGCTCATAAACATCGCAATACTCTTCCCGAAGAGAAGGAAGAGTTGATCGCCCTAATCGGGGAGTATATCGATGTATTCACTTGAGCTACGAGGACATGCCAGACTCGACCCAATGTGGGCGACATCGCTTCAACATCAAGGTGGATGTCAAACCCGGCAAGCAACCAAGCACGGTTTCGCCCACAAATCTTTGTGCAATCGCTGATGAAGTGAAGAAACTAATAGAATCGGATTCATCAAGGAAATTCAACACCGGATTGGGTGGCTAATATAGTCCCGGCCATGAAGAAGAATGGTTCGATTAGAATTGTCGATTATGTGGACTCGAACGCCGCTGTCTCAAAGATGACTTTCTCTCTTCCCATCGATGTCATACACAATACGGGCGGATTTGAAAGAATGTCATTCATGGATAGCTTCTCGGTTACAATCGATCTAGATGCACTCCCCGATGATGCTAAGCAATACGCCGCTCGTAACGCCCATCGGTATATATTGCTACACTGCCATGCCGCTCGCCACCAAAATGCCGCAAGACTACATATCAACAGCATGACCGAAATTTTCCGTGATCATCTCCCGAAATGGTCAATCGTTATGTCGACGACTTGGTCGCGGAAAAGCCGGACAAAGGAGATCACATCAAAGATCTTAGAACGTATTCGAGCTCATGCGAACCCATCGCCTAAAGATGAATCCTCCGCCAAATCCTTCCTCGATGTCCGCAAGTTCCTTGGCTTTATCGCCACCAACAAAGGAATCCACGCCGATCCCGACAAAGTGAAGGCGATTCAAGAGTTGCAACTCTCCGAGAAACGAGAGAACTCGTGGGTACAAGGGCGACATGACATCCGACTCCGCTCATATCGAACCTATCCGAAGTGCCAACCGCTCTCTAAGTTGAACAAGAAGGGCGGTCGCTTATTTGGGACGACGCTGCCGAAGGCATTTGAAGAGATTAAGTCGATTCTCTAAACCTCCTCGTTTTGTCGCGACCGCTACGGAAAGCCGCTTTGATTTACATCAAGGCAACGGACACTGCTAAGTGCCCTACTTGCACAAGACGATGACAGCGTCACGAATCGTGCAAAGCATTACTCGAGCCAACATTAGTTGGCCGAAGCCCCGATATCCAATGGTCGGAAGCAAGGTTTGCATTAGTGTTCGCACTGTAAAATGCGACTATTTGGACGGACAAACGATTATGTTATTCCAACAGAACTGTCCCAATATTTATGACCCACCGCCTCGATGAGTTGGCGCTTGGCAAAATGGGCTTTGCTTTTGTCCCAATATGACTTGCACTTCAAACAACAAAAGTCGGTCAAAGGACAAGCGATTTATGCATCTTGGCCGCTAACCCCGCTAAATCTGACGCAGCTTGAGCTATATAATGATGATCTTCCCACGGTTCGTGAAGTCAACACTACATCGCGACCAACAAATATGGCGATCAGACTTTGACGGAGCTCGAAGCTACCAACGGGCAAGTGCCCCTGATGTTCTAAGATTTCACCGAGTCGGGTTGTTTTGATTTCCGGAATCATGTCATACCCCCGGCTTATTCACTCACCAACCTTGTTCTAATAATGTAGTCAATACAACGCTACATTTATTGGACTTACCGCCAAGGAGCCGGGGTCAATATCTCAAGCATACGGGCATTCACAACCGATAGTCAGCAGATCCGCGGAGACTACGGTCGTAAATCCTGCATCTAATTCCTTATCATCGTAGCAATCGAAATGGCGTACTCAAGCCAAGAGTTCTTCATCGAATATATCCCACGCCCAAACGCTTTACGGATGCAATCGGGCGGTGTTAGCCGTCGTCGTTAGCACAACCTTCCTCGGTGACCGGTGCAACCAGTTACGGCCGACTCGTTCTTCAGATCTGCAGATATGATGAGGTACAAGAAGACAAAGGGACAAGCTACCAAAGAGGTACATGCAACCCAAACTAAGTTGGAGCCCCGAGATTGGCGCTTTCCTATCATCGACTACGCCTTGCATGGTATTCTCGTAAGACGAAGAGAGAGAGAGTCAATCCGCTAAGAGCTCCAAGATTCTTCTACGACACAGACCCGATGCTATATCACAGGGTACGATGGTCTTTACCGGCGCCTCTCAAATAAAGAGGCGTAAGAGGTCCTTCTGAAGCACACGGCTTAATGCAGGCGCACTACCGGGTCCCAAGCTTTCACGATCACCCACGCCAATTATATGCATCGCCTCCGCATAGCTTGCATCCTTCTACCACATCCCGCCATTCAAACATGGGGAATGGACGCCATAGGTCCCATTTTTCCTCCGGTTTCAAAGGCTTATCGGTTTATTCTAGCGCATCACCCATCACTTGGTAATCGGGCAATCCCGCTGGAAAGAAGTAAAGGCGAAAATCACTATTACTTATCAAACACCATGTCATCTAACATAGGTGTTCCAAGACGGATCGCGGCATGACAACGGTCCCCAATTCATCGCCAATTCCTTCATCGTTTTATGGCGAAATTCAAAATACAAGACGCCTGCCAACAAATTTTATAATCCAGCAAAGAAATGGATTAGCCGAGTATGCTCAACAAGACAATCATCAAAATTTTGTCGGCTTGTGAAAATAACAAGCTTAGATTGGGATGATAAACTCTGAGAAGCACTTCGCATATCGCGACAACCGACGCACGCCAACCGAGAGACCCCGTGATTCCCCGGCTCCACTGCGTGAAGCTGTTCTCCCATTGGAAATCCAGATTCACCAGACGCTCTTGCAACGGAGATGACGATTGAAGAACAACATCAAACGCCTCAAGAACTCGAGATGTTGATGAAAAGCTCCGAAGCTCAACAATGCATTGAGTTCTACCAAGCTAGGATGTCGAGCTTTCAACAAGAAAGTACGACAACGGAGTTTCAAAGAAGGAGATTTGGTCCCGCCGCCTTCCACCAATAATCCTCGCCTAAGAAGAAAGGTAAATTCAACCTAAATGGGAGGGTCCGCTTGTAATAGAACGGTTCACTCTAATGGTGCGATTTTAATTACCCAAAATGGCGACCGAATCCCATCCGCCAATTGAGCCAAGATCTTGGAGTGTCCGAGTGATACGCAGATTTTGGGTCGTTCGTCTCATTGCTTCCTCTTGATTCCGGAATCGAGGGAGCTTGATCTTGTTATTTTCGACAAGATATTTGAAGAGACGGGAATCTCGGCCGCCCTAAAAGAATAGGACTTTGGGAATCTCTTTGCTCAGGCCTTTTGTTTCGGGCGCTCCGGCACGCTGATTGTGCTCGCGGGCGGCGCCGCTGCCGCTGCTGCTGCCGCCGGCTGGTTGAGTTGAACGTTGGTTCGCGAACCGCCATCTTCGCTTTCTCTTTGCCTTTGCCACGGGACAAAGTTACTGAGCATCCACCGCCGCACCGGGCTCTTTCCGCTTTTTCCTTTTTGAGGAATCTTTTCAGCCTTTGTTCCCACGAACCTTCGTCCTTCCACGCGATAGATGGTGCTGCCCCATTGCTTCGCACATCTATCGCATTAAGTCGCGGGCAGGTCCTGAGGATGAATTCCTTCAGTATCGGATCCCGCAATTCATTGCCTTATTTTCAACCTCTTGACGGTTATCCACCGCTTTCCCGCTCTTCGCTTTCGCCCAACAAAGACCGATGGATACCGGCGTCATCGCTGAAGAAATTGGTGAGAAACATGGTTCCATATCATCTCAGCCTATTAACGCCCCGGTTTGAGACGGCGGTACAATCAAAAGTACCCAATGGCGGTGCCAACGAATGACCGAACCATCAAGGGTTCGCTAGTCGAGATAACTCCGAGGTGCGACTTGAAATCGCTGAAACTTAGATCTGCACGAATTGATTCCCACTTCTGTGGGCAAGGAATACCGTTTCTTCACTTCTTGAGCGGAAATCGCTGAATTGATTTTGCTCTCGAGGTCTTTGATCTTCTCGCCTCATGAGCACCATATCTACATTATGCCTCCGCGCTGCGGGTTCAGAGGGTTATCATCCTCTTGTATTCTCCCAAATCGCTATCATCTTGATCGATGTTGATACCGACTCGATTCACCTCGATGTTTTGTCAAGGCTTGATCTCGTTGGTCATGCATTTCATCGCCCGCATGGCCAACTCCATCTCCAACTTGAAGTTTTCCGCTGCTTATTCAACGCTTCGCCTTAGCATTTTAGCCACTTGATCGGTATTGATCATACGCTTCTTGGGGCTCCCTTCGCTAGATACAAGATGATCGAGGCGATTATGAGCCTATATCCGACGATCATCCTCCGCGGTATCCCTTTCAGAAGTTTGTCAGATTCTAGACCGCCGGATAGTCCCGACCGCGAACGAAGTTAGCCGCTATGCAATCGGAATAGCTCGTGACGATGGTTCTTGCGGTCATATTATTAGTGACCTCTCGCAATTCATCTCTCGATGTCATCCTTCATGGAATCGCCTTGACCTGTGGTTCCGCGCAGTTGGTAAGTTCTCTCGAAGACCGAGACCCTTTCTCGAGTTTCTGCTACACTTACACTGAGCACCGCTTGATGAGCTTAGAGCACAAACATGACCGTGATGAGCCGGGAGAACTCTTTCGAAGTCTTCTTCGACTTCGCATCAGTATAACTCATTGGCACGAGTGCCGAGTAACCCACATTGTGTTGGCACGATCTTCGTATAACGCCCCATCGCCGATAACGCTTCCTTCCGAGGACGGTTAATTCATCAAACTTCCGAAGTGACCAGACTTTTGCCGGTGTCGGTCTCAAGCGGACTCTCGACTTCATTTTAATCCGGATAGGAGGGGTCGCAGGAGTCTTCTTGTCTTTGTTGAGCGGATGCTCCTCCGCATGAGGAGTGACCCGGATTCTTTTAGGACCTAGACGATTGTTCGTGGGGAAAGTTGTTTTGTTATTCATTGTCCTTGAATTCGCTTTATGCCTTCTTGGCCTACAACAAAATTCAAAAGAAAATGCCTTTATTTTGCTACGCATAAATGAAAACGAAATTACAACTTCTTCCTCAGATGAACAAACACGCAGGATCTCTCGTATATCGGATCCTCGCTATGCGGGTTCTTTGCCTGCGTCGGACTTGAATCGTGGACCACCGCTGCAATTCGGATCCGTGGAAACCCGCTTCGAACTACAGACGGAAGGGGCTCGTTTCACGAAGGAAACGGCTACCGAGGGGATCACACTCACGGCGAGAGGATCATGGGATCACACTCACAAAGGAGAGGATCGCCGAGCGGTGAGATCTACTAGGAGAAATCACAATTATCCCCGATTAAGACGGCTTAATCTAGAGGGTATCTCAGAGTTCGACCAATTCGCCATCTTTGGCGCTTGTAGATCCGGACGACCGGGTTTGTGTCACGGATCGGATCAAGGCCGACGCTCAGAGATCTTGCAAGGGTTCTTCGAAAATCCCCAAGTCAAAAAGATCCACTCAAGTCAAAAAGATCCACCACGGTCAAAAGATCCACCAGATCACCCAAAACTCACCGGAATCCTCCAACCGGCCCAACAGAAGACCCCCATTTATACAAGTCGGGGGTTTGTGTCGGCCACGAAGGTGGCTCTACCACTTGACGAGGTGCCCCGCTTAAGTTGGTCGAGGTGGCTCCTACCAAAGTGGTCGGCGGTTCTACCAAAGTGGTCGAGGTGCCTGCTAAATGGCCGAGGTGGAAGCAAACACGAGGTTCGCTAAAAGCGAGGTTCGGCTGTATGCAGGTTCGCCAAAATGAACCGAGGTTCGCCAAAAGCGCGAGGTTCGCCGAAGCCGGTTCGCCAAAATGAACCGAGGTTCACTAAACAAAGGCGAGGTTCGCGAAAAGCGAGGTTCGCTAAAATGAACCGAGGTTCGCCAAACTGCGATGTTCGCCAGAAGGCAAGGTTTGCCAGAAGACGAGGTTCGCCAGAAGGAACCGAGGTTCGCCATATCAGCGAGGTTCGCCGTAAGGCAGGTTACCGTAATCGACGCAGGTTCGCCATACTACGAGGTTCGCCAGAAGGCAAGGTTTGCTAGAAGACGAGGTTCGCCAGAAGGAACCGAGGTTCGCCACACCGCGAGGTTCGCCAGAATCAGACGAGGTTCGCCATACTGTGAGGTTCGCCAGAAGGCGAGGTTCGCTGAATCGACGCAGGTTCGCTTATACCGCGAGGTTCGCCGAAGGCGAGGTTCGCAAAAGGCGCAGGTTCGCCGTAAGGCAAGGTTCGCATCGAACCGGAGGTTCGCCACACCACGAGGTTCGCCAGAAGGCAGGTTCGCCAAAAGACGCAGGTTCGCCGTAAAGCCAGGTTCGCCAAAATGAACCGAGGTTCGCCAAACAAGGCGAGGTTCGCCGTAAAGTTTGGTTCGCTAAAATGAACCGAGGTTCGCCAAACCACGATAGTACCGCCGCGGCAAGGTTTGCCGTAAGACGCAGGTTCGCCGTAAGGAACCGAGGTTCGCCACACCACGAGGTTCCGTAATCGACGAGGTTCGCCATACGCGAGGTTCGCCGTATGTTTGGTTCGCCGTAATCGACGAGGTTCGCCATAATCGCCTGTAGGCACAAAATTGCCTTAATCCCTACATCGCAACTCCTGATGAGCAAAAGAGCTTTGCCGCCCATCCGAAAGTGAAGTCGTCCGCCCTAAAGGTTAAGTTCACCAATGCTCGACCTTACAAAATAGACAAAAGTGCTAATGTTCTTGAACCGGGAGGAACTGGGCCAAATGACCGGGCGATTGGCTCCGGTCACGAGATGGTCGATTTCCATAATTCGGCCCATCCGACGCACGGTTTGAAAGTTACGCACCGTTCTTCGAAGCGCATTTGCGGGGCTCCCGCCACGCAGGCTCGACATTCGACGAGGCTCGCCAAGCAGCGAGGCTCGACATTCGTGACGCAGGCTCGCCGGTAGAGGCTCGACATTCAGATGAGGCTCGAAAGTAGGTTCGACCTTCAGCGAAGTTCGCCAAGCAATGGCTCGACATTCAACCAAGTTCGCTAAGCAACCGGCTCGACATTCAACCGAGGTTCGCCAGCAGCGAAGCTCGACATTCAACCGGTTCGCCAAGCGCCGGCTCGACATTCAACCGAGGTTCGCCAAGCAAATGGCTCGACATTCAGCGAGGTTCGCCAAGCAACAGGCTCGACATTCGACGGCTCGCCAGCAACAGGCTCGACATTCGACCGGCTCGCCAAGCAATGGCTCGACATTCGACCAGGTTCGCCAGCCAAGCTCGACATTCAACCGAGGTTCGCCGCAGGTTCGACATTCAACCGCAGGCTCGCCAAGCAAGGGGCTCGACATTCAACCGAGGTTCACCAAGCAATAAGCTCGACATTCAACCAGGTTCGCCAAGCACGGGTCGACATTCTGTGAGGTTCGCCAAGCAAATGGGCTCGACATTCGTGCCAGGTTCGCCAAGCCGCAGGCTCGACATTCAGACGAGGCTCGCCAAGCGCCGAGGTTTGACGCTCGACGCAGGCTCGCCAAGCAGCCAGGCTCGATTCAACACGGTGGTTCGCCACGCAAAGGAACCTCGACATTGAACCGAGGTTCTACAGCAGCGAACCTCGACATTCAACCGGAGGTTCACACAGCAGGGGAACCTCGACACTCAAACGGCTCGCCTGCCACTGTGAAGTTCGACGAGGTTCGCCGCTCGCCGCTACCGCAGCGGGCGCCGCTGCATCGTAGCGCCCGACATTACCGCAACGGGCGCCGCGATGATCAGTAGTAACCTCAAGATCACGCAGCGGCGCCGCCATCAGCAAACACGCAGGTTATTGTCGTAACGCAGGGCGCTTTGACCGCTCGCGCTGATGAGAAGGGTCATTAACCCTCACTTGAGAAGTGACAAGAGGGCTCAGTTACACCCCTTGAGCCCATATAAAGAGCTGAAAGCCCAACGAAGAAAGGGGCTGGCTGGCTTTTGGAGAATTGGAAAACCAAGCACCTGCGCAGGGGAGAGATCAAGAAACTCTTCAACAACCTCTAGATCATCCGCAGCTTCGATCTGATCGTCAACGGGAAGCAACCTCGACTCGAGCATCGAGTGAAGCATCCTATCGCCACCAAGAACCCATACAAAAGAGGAGTCAAATCAATCTCCTTCCTCCTGAATCAGAGAATTTGATTGTAATACATACATTCAATCAATAAACATTTTTCGACTCTACGTAAGATGGCTGCAATTCAAGGGGAGCAACCATTCATTCGGATGAACCGTGGTGGCTAACGCATCTAAGTTGCAATTGGAACCGAGGTTCTGACCTTGGTCATTGAATTTGATCGTAGTAAGTACGAGGAATTTCTCCTCCTGGGCATCTAGCCCAAGAAAGACACGCTAGTGTCGCCGAAGTCTGTATGAGACTTTAGCCCCGCGGGCTTCGCAACCATCTCGAGCTTAACTCGACAATCACCCTATGTCTCTCGGCGACAAGGTCCTAAAGTTGACATGCGACTAAGAAATGGGTGTTAAGCAATCCAAGTCCGCCGTGCTTGTAGCCGTTTTGCTTCACAGCTTCGCCTCGCGGAGAAGACCGACCTTCTAATGGTTCACTCGGACGTGCTAGACAACGCCGCCGACATGTAACCAAGCTCGCCAACGGCTCGAAGCTTTGGTCCTCGGACGGATTTCGCTATCGTCCAAGAGAATCAACTAACCTCGCTATCATCGGGTTCATTCAAAACGACGAAGGTCACCCACCGCGACCTCGCCCACATAACATCGCCCCGCCGCGAAGCCTAGTACAAATGGCTTAACCTCGCCATCAACGCCAGGTCCCTCCAAAAGGTGAACTCGGCCCAGCTGGCTAACCTCTAACAACACGGCTCATCGAAATATGGCTAACTCGCCAGTGGCTTAACCTCGCCAACAAGCAGAGGTCCCCTTGGGAAGAGATGAGCTCGTCGCTGGCTAACTAACAACATGACTAACCTCATCATGAACCTCGCATACGTAGTGTCGCCCAAGCAGTGGGCTTAACCTCATCATTTTAAGCCTACCCAAGAACATGAGGTCCATTCGAGCCGATGAATCTCGCTCGATAACTTAACCTCATAAGCTTCACCAGAGCCAAAGGAGATGGCAACCTCGCCTGTTCGCCAAACTCGACTGGGAAGCCCTCTCATGAGGCTCGCTCTTCAGAACTGGGCTGGGGTACCCCACTTCCGATCTCCGCGGACTACCTCACTCGCAAGCTGATGCTAGTCGATGCAATCTCATTGTCAGCCGCGAAGTTTATCTCGCGATGCGCTCAATGTTCATCAACGACGCTCTTCTGGTTTTGAGCGTTATCCAATCCGGCCACTAGACGGCGGTTCCACCATAAAGGCAAGCGCCCGCTGGGTCATGGAGTGACCATTAACATGGTTGGGAGGAGCGAGCAAGACCCCGATAAGCGCCCCCAATCGCCCGACCCCGAAAGTACTCCCTCAGTTTACGGAGGCGATTAGCCAATAGTCAATGGCCATCGGCACCCATCTTCGCACTGTATGCAATCCCGCTTGATTATAGCCAGCTATCGGGGTCCTTCAAGAATTGAGAACTCGCCATCGCTACATCTCAACCTTCAAATACCGACATTTGATCGCTGTCCTCATGGTCGAACGAGAAGAAGAGATGACACGAAGAATCAAGAGCAACAAGCTACTATTCTCGCTCAACAAGAATCTAGCCGCTTGGAAATGATGATGGAAAACTTGTGGGCAAGAAGAAGGTGGACGGCGAGGATCCAAATCGAAGCAAGAAGGCTGCGACAGGATCATGATGTTCACTGATGTCATCCGAAGCTGAGTCAACCGCATACAAAAGAGCAAGATCATATGTTATGGGATTTCCAAAGGCACCGGATGCTCTCAAACCTGCAACAGTCCAAGGAGCCGGGGTGGCGAGGCCATACTTATAGAATGGGACGATGTCCCATATCCTCCAAATTCAAGCCACTTAACCTCGTGCGCCTGGATGGGAAAAGTTCTCCGTCACAAAGACATCTATTATTTCCAAGCGCAAATCGGACATATAACGGGTAACGATCCTATTATGGCCCGCTTATTCATCAGCACTCTTAGAGTCAGCTTCTCAATGGTTTCAAGGTTAGAGCCCTGTTCCATTAACTCTTGGAAAGATCTACAAAGGCTTTTATGGCCCGATTTCGATGATGACACCGAGGTGTCCATGGCCACTTTGCTGGCCGAAAAACGTAAGAAGACGGAGTCGGCCATTAAGAGGTTCCAAATCGGCCAAGCATCCCTGACCAAGCCTGTTTACATTCATCTGGATGTGAGCCAACCTCTCGATCAACATACTTTCAAAGATGGGTGCACTTGAAGCACACCGTTGGAGAGAATTCGCAGAGGCAGGCTAACAAGTTGAGAACATGCTTGTGAGGATCGCCGAGGAACCCCGTGATTCTCGCCATAAAAAGGGGGTAATCCCAACAATTTTATTCCTCAAAAGCAATCAAGGGGAAGGAGACTTTGGCCGAGAAACCCAACCTACTTCGAGACCCTTCAAGGTAAATCGAATGTTTTGGATACCGCCCTCGAGGAAGTATGACTTTAAGGATGACCAGTCATACCAATCCTAAAACCTTACTCAAATGAACAAGATCACGCCTCGAAATGAGGAAGCCGAGGATGCTTCTAGGATCGGATGATTCAAAATATCGATGTACCATCGAATGGTGCACCATCCGGACGTGGTCATGCTACATTCTCAAAGACAAGATTCAAGTCTTGTTAGAGGCGTGTGTTATGACTCGCGGAAGATCGTAAGAAGGTGTTCCAAAACCCGTCGCCTCCAATTTGGCGACTTTATGAGTTCCAAGTGCAAGACGTGTAAACCATCCATAAAGCGTAGTTTAATTGTGAACTTTGATCTCCAACAGCTGGAGGCACAAGGTATGGTCCTTACACTACCGAAGTTAGCGAAATTATGTGGGTTCACCCCAACTTGTTAGCAGATGAACAATGGACCTCTTCAAAGTCCAAAGGGAAGATCTTGTAACGCACCGGCCGCGACCGGAAGGGGCAAGTCGATGACTCGCCAAACAACTGCACTCGCCGCTGGCCACCCGAGGTGGAAAGGAGTTCTCAAGGGAGTATCCCCGGCAACACCCGGCAGCCAGCGGGCACCCGCTTCCGGAGCCCAAGACAAGGGACATCCGCTACAACAGCACTCGTGAAGGACGCTACCAAACTTCAAGGCCCCTTTCCAGCCCATGTGTTAGCCCAACTCTCCAACATCCCGCAAGGATCACCTTATTCGAAGCTTCTTGGCTCTCTCTCAATCTACTGTAGAATACTCATGAGAGGCCATGATAACGGCATTCTCGCCACTTCCCTGTAAAGGACAACGGAAGTTTGTGCCCAATGTCACCTGTCTTCAAAGGGCCGATGCCTTGCATTACTTTTTCATCGAGGACATGCAAGTGAAGAACCCAAAGCATGATAGGCCGCTAATTTCACCGCTATATTGATCTCGTCCAATCAACCGAGCTCAAGTTGACCCGATCCGTGATAAGTATCATCCCATTGAGAATTATACAACATCTTGGGATAACCAGACGGTTAGCTTACAACCGGACTACCATCTACGGCTTCAACGCTACCACCTCGCCCCTTGGGCAAAATCAAACTCAAATGCCAAATAGAGATTGAAGACGATGTCACCGCTATGTCATCGACGCATACATCTTACAATTTGCTCGGTCCACTCGATCCACTAAAACTTGATCGTCCCATCTACGCTGCATCAATGCATGAAGTATGTGGATGAAGAGGGATGGTTAAAACATTGGTCATGAAAGGCAACCGCTCAAGGGGTGGAGAATTATTTTACCGATTCTGCCCACTACCTTGAGGAAGGCCAAACCGATGAACCACAGATCGAGAACTATGACAAATGAAATGAAGCCGACATAGAGTCCCAACAAGGAGTTGTTTTCAATGATGTAAAACCCTTTGTAATCGACCAATGATCCCGATGACGATATCGCTGCTTTCAATGAAGATTGTGATTTAGCTTACGCGACGGGTGTTAAAAGTCATATCGACTTAATGTCGTAAATTCTCGCCACTGCAGGCGTCAACCTACATTGCACATGCCAATTCTATCGCCGCTCATGATGACCCAAAGGCACAATAACTCGCGCAGCGTTTTGTGGTACCAGGAATAGTGATCGGAAGACATTATCTTTGGGCGTGTCAAGAAACCATTGCAAGTCGAGGTGGAACAACCCCGAAAGCAGAAGAAAAGAACCCCAACTTTCATATTTCACCACTACGCAACATTTGATGAAGAAAATGGGGTATGACTTCTTCAAGAAAGAAGGACTAAGCTACTAAGAGGTATCAAGACACCAATCCGACCGCTATGTCCCTAAGGCCACCGATGATTACTATCATAAAACTCGTGAAGGGTCGATATGAATCACCATCGCATCATGGCATGTCGAGACCGAGCGCATTCGTAGCACTCATCGCCCGGAACAGCTCGGGATTTCAAGTCGCATAGATATGAATTTCGGTCCCTCGATGGCCAATATGACCGCAAATTCATCAATCGAGATTCAAGAGGATG
The DNA here is from genome assembly GCA_012295165.1 of Asparagus setaceus. NCBI lineage: Eukaryota > Viridiplantae > Streptophyta > Magnoliopsida > Asparagales > Asparagaceae > Asparagus > Asparagus setaceus. The sequence continues at coordinate 73,938,713 of CM022704.1, forward strand.
ATCATTGTCATTATTCAAGATCCGCTAAGTCAACAAATGATGCAGTGGGGAACATCGCTTGAGCAACGAGAGCCCAATCGATGACAAAATAGTCCGAGTAAATATGGGGACGGCTAATCCAAAACCCATATTTATGTTTATAGTTTGACCACTAAAGAAGAGGAGAACCTCATCGCCTCGCACGAGAATATATCGATGTCTTCGCTGAGTTATGAGGATATGCCCGGCTTAGACCTCATGGCTATGCACCACCTTAATATCAAACCAGTGCTAAGCTCAGTATAACAAAGAACGACGCATTTTCCCTCAAGTCATGAAGGCCATCGAAAGAAATCGAAGCCGATCGAAGCGTGGTTCATTCGAGATTCAACACCTCGATCGGGTAGCCAACATAGTACCCGCTTTGAAGAAAAAACTATGATCCGACCGCACATTACCGACTTAAATTTAGCATGTCCGAAAGATGATTTTCCTCTACCAATCACGGATCTCATTATCGACAACACATGCGGATTCGAAAGGATGTCTTTATGGATGGCTTTTCGATACAATCGATCAAAATGCACCCCGATGATGAAGAGCACATCGCTTTCCCAACACCGCCAGAATATATCCGTTATACGCTTATGCCTTCGCTTGAAAACGAGGGGCTACATACCGCCAAGTTATGACTCACTATCTTCCCAAAACATTTATAAGACAAGAGAATGCTACGAGACGATTTGTGGTCAAGAGTCGCCACAAAAGTGATCATTTACACGAATTTGAGGACGACATTTGAGATAATGCGCTCATCACCGAAGATGAACCCAACTAAGTCTTTTTTCCGGGATGTCTAGTGGCAAATTTCTAGGTTCGTGGTCACAAGAGATGGTATACCACCCTGACAAAGTCAAGGCTATCCAAGAACTTCCACCTCCTAGAAGCCTCGAGAGCTTCGTGGTCTCCAAGGGCGCTGGCTTACATTCGCATTCATCTCCAATTTATCTGGAAATGTCAACCATTCTCAAGCTCATGAAGAAAGGTGTATCGCTCGCTTGGGATGAAGATTGCCTAAGGCATTCAAGAGATCAAAACATATCTTTCTAATCCCCCGTGTTGGTTGCAAATCAAATCGAAAGCTCTTCGATTTACATCCGCTACGAGTATGCGAAGGTGTCTTTTAGCACAGACGATGACAATGGCCACTAACAAAGCGCCTATTACCTCGACGTTCGGGTCAATATCGATATCCTCCCATTCGAAGGAATGTTTGGCTTTGGTCTTCGCCATCCAAAAGATGCGCACTATCTAGTGGGATGATCATACATGTCATCTCCAAAATCGAATTCTATCCGGTATTCATGACCCACCGCACGCTGAATGGTCGAATGGCTAGATGGGCATTGTTGTTATCTCAAGATTTACATTCACTTCAAACCTCGAAGGTGATGAAGGGTCAAGTGCAGTGTGATCTTGGCTAACCATCCATTGAAAGGAAAGTCGAATTGTATCAAGACATGCCCGATGAACCTTATGAAGCTAATCCGTCTCTAAGAAACGTGTATGGCTAAGCACTCTTGACTCGAGCCTCGAGAGCGACCGACGGCCCCGCTGTAGCCGAGTGGGGTAGTATTGATATCTCCACAAAACCACGGATACCACGAATATCAAGTATCGAATCCATGCACCAATAACGCGGCGTAATATAATGCTATTGATTGGTCTCGACATAGCTAAACATCTAGGCGCGGAAACACCTTGAAGCATTTGGGGATTCGCACTAGTCAGAAACAACTAAGAGGAGAATACGTAAGTCGCACGAGGACCTTATCCTCATCGCGCGGTAGCCATGACTTTAGTCGAATTCTTTGAAAGCTTTACATTGATCATGTACCCCGCTTGCGTAACACTTGTGCAGATGCGCCATGCCTCTTTGCAGCCTTACGCTTAGCCCTCGCTCGAGAATGCTACTCGCCAGGTTATTGTGTCTAGTCGGCAACTATTTCGCCAAAATATGCATTACAGATCAAGCAAATAAGACGAGCCTAAGTCATCGGAAGCACGCTGACCGGGCGGTTCCTCGACATCGACTATGTCTTGTATGGATATTGCCCAAGACATAAAAGAAAGGGAGTCATTCTCGCCGACGAAGGCCAAGATTTTACTATGATTCCCATTACGCACTTTGTATAGAAGGTCCTATGATGGGTTGCCGCTCGATGTCCGCCAACTAAGGAAGCAGAGCAAGTCTTGAAAGAAGCTCGCGATCTGTTAGGAGCACACCACCGACCCAAGTTATGGGACCGCTATGCGAGACTCTGCTATTATTGGCCGACAATGGTGGGTGATGCCGTTACGCTAAACGACATGCCATGCCGATACATGCTAACTACCTTCATCAACCCCGAACACTTGCATCCTACCGCAACGCCCCGCCATTCAAACGGGGATGGATATTGTCGGTCCAATTCTCCACCTTCTTCAAAAGGACATCGCTCATATTGGCGACACCGATTATTTCTCAAAGTGGGTCAAGCCGCCCGCTGAGATTGGTCAAGACGAGTGATGTGATCAAATTTGTTAAACACCACGCCATATACCGATATGGCAGTCGGAAGCGCATTGTCCACCACAATGGTCCGCAATTTGTCACTATGCCTTCACGCTGATTCGCTGATAAATTTCGAACCGGACCGGCCAATGCCTTACTACCCCATGAATGGACAAGCCAAGCCTTTAATAAGACGATCATCAAGATCCTTACTAAGATGGTCTCTTCCAACAAGAAGGATTGAATGACAAGTCAGTAAAGCTCGTGGGCTTACCGCATAACGGTTCGCGCACAACGACGGGTACCACCCCATGCTCGGGTTTATGGTTGTGAGGCCATTTTACCGCTAGAGATTCAAATCCCATCGCCAAAAGCTATCCACGAATGACAACCGAAAATCATCGACGACTTTGAGAAACTAAAATGCTCGGATAAAGCTTTACCATGTGCTCAATAGCATATCGAGCTTTACTGCACTGATTTCTAAAGCATTTGACAAGAAAGTCCGGTCGCATTTTCAAGGAAAGCGACTCGCTTCGGCCGTCCGACGCCAATGATTTTGAACCCAAGAAAAAGGGGAAGTTCGAACTAAAATGGGAAGGACCATTCGTGGTAGAGTATGTTTACCGAATGGAGCATACCGCCGACCAATCAAGGAGGCGACAGTAATCATGATGCCTCGTTAACTGTAAGTTTCTCAAAAGTACTACCCGTAGTCCTGCCAAACTCCCACAAAGTTATCATGTTAACGCCACATCCGATAACCGATTTCCAAATTCTCGCCAATCCTCATCATTGATGATGGACCTCAAAGCTATCATGTTAACGTATCACCGACAGCCTCAAGATTTCTCCTCACAATCCTCTCAAATGATGACGGACCATCCTACGTAATCATTTTCTAAATGATTTTGTTCAATCACCGCTGTTATACTTTCATGTCATCAACAACTTGATTGCCTCTTGATCACAATCGCTATACTTTTACGCCAATAACGATTCGATCATTTCCAAATAGTGGCCTACCATGCGATGTGCCTCTGCTTCCATATATAGTCCTAATACATCAACGGTCAGCCTACTCCCCCACGAGTCATTTTCTAAATGATTTTGTTCGTAATCACCGTTGTTATACTTTCATGTCACCAACAACTTGATTGCTTTTGATCGCGATCGTTATACTTTTATGTCATCGAACGATTCGATCATTTCTAAATAGTGGCCTACCATGCGATGCGCTTTATTTCGCCATAGTCGCTATAATCCCATGTCCCTGAATGACTTGACTACTCCCACATGATCATTCCTCCAAATGATTTTGTTCGAATCACCGTTGTTATATTTCACGCCAATCAACAACTTGATTGCTTTTGATCACGATCGCTATACTTTTATGTCACCGAACGATTTGATCATTTCCTAATAATGGCCTACCATGCGATGTGCCATTATTCGGGTTCGCTTTGCCCTAAGAGAAGACAAACAGTGGTTCGCTTTTGCCCCGTGAGAAGACAAAGTCTCCACGCCGCAAGAAATCCATGTAGCCATTGTTATTAAACAATACCGAATCTATGTCTCTCGACATAGGGACTTTATCTCATCCCTTATTCGAGATTAGTCTACGCCTAACACACGCGGGTCGTAGTCTATTCCCGTGAGAAAGACTAAGTCTACGTGATTCAACATCGTAGCACTAAGAAAGTTAACTCTCTTAGCACAACGCTACATGTAGAACGGACTTAGGTAATTTACATGCTAGCCCGATTCAAACGGTAATCGGTAAAGGCACATCAAACTGCTGATAGCCGGGTTTGCTAAAAATCCTAGAGGGTATCATTAGTCGCGAATGAAGAATTCAAATTTACCGTGTTCATTAGAAGGTTCCTCGCCCGTCAAGGCTGCCACCATCTTACAAGTCTTCATATCCAAAGTGTTCAGACTCCATTCAACCGCATTCACGTCAAAACTTTGAGGGGTTTGTAGGCAATAAAATTGCCTTTAATCCCTACACCGCAACTCTCGATGAGCAAAAGAGCTTAAGCCGCCCATTCGAGTGAAGTCGTCCGCCTAAAGGTTAAGTTCACCAATGCTTGACCTTACAAAATAGACAAAAGTGCTAATGTCTCTTGAACCGAGGAACTGGGCCAAATGACCGGGCGATTGGTCTGCCTCACGAGATGGTCGATTTCCATATATAATTCGGCCCACCCGGACGGTTTGAAAGTTACGACCGTTTTCAGAAGCGCACGAGGCTCGCCAAGCAACAGGCTCGACATTCGCACGAGGCTCGCCAAGCAGCGAGGCTCGACATTCAGACGAGGCTCGCCAAGCAGCCAGGCTCGACATTCGATGAGGCTCACGAGCAGCCGGAGGCTCGACCTTCAGCGGTTCGCCAGCAAGCTCGACATTCAACCGGTTCGCCAAGCTCGACATCCGTGCCAGGTTCGCCAAGCGCCGGTCGACATTCAACCGGTTCGCCAAGCAAACAAGCTCGACATTCAACCGAGGTTCGCTAAGCGAAGCTCGACATTCAACCGAGGTTCGCCAAGCGCGGGCCGACATTCAGCGCAGGTTCGCCAAGCGCCGGAGGCTCGACATTCGAGGCTCGCCAAGCAAGGTGGCTCGACATTCGACGAGGCTCGCCGCAATGCAGGCTCGACATTCGACCGGTTCGCCAGTCGACATTCGACCGAGGTTCGCCAAGCAAATGAGGCTCGACATTCAACCGAGGCTCGCCAGCAGCCGCTCGACATTCAACCGAGGTTCGCCAAGCAAATGAAGCCGACATCTCAGCGAGGTTCGCCAAGCCGGGCTCGATATCCGTGCCAGGTTCGCCAAGCGTAGGCTCGACATTCTGACGAGGTCGCCAAGCCAGGTTCGACGCTCGCATCGGAGGTCGCCAAGCAACAGGCTCGACATTCAACACGCAGGTTCGCCACGCAAATGGAACTCGACATTGAACCGGTGGTTCGCCACGCAGCTGGAACCTCGACATTCAACCGAGGTTCGCCTACAGCGTGAACCTCGACACTCAAACGAAGCTCGCCCGCAGCACCAGAGTTCGACGAGGTTCGGGCCGCTCGCTGCTATCAAAGGCCGCTAAGCATCGTGAAGTACCGACAATTACCGCAACGGGCGCCGCATGACCGTAGCAACTCAAGATCACGCAAAGGGCCGCCATCAGAGCAAACACGGTATTATTGTCAACGCACTGGCGCTTGATCAAGCTCGCGCCGATGAGAAGGGTCATTAACCCTCACTTGAGAAGTGACAAGAGGGGTCAGTTACACCCCTTGAGCCCATATATAAAGAGCCGAAGCCCAACGGAAGAGGGCTGGCCGGCTTTGGAGAATTGGAAACCAAGCACCAAGCTAGGGAGAGATCAAGAAACTCTTCAACAACCTCTAGATCATCCGCAGCTCGACCGATCGCCAATCTGAAGCAACCTCGACTCGAGCATCGAGTGAAGCATCCTATCGCCACCAAGAACCCATACAAAGAGGAGTCAAATCAATCTCCTCTTCCTCTGTAATCGAGAGAATTTGATTGTAATACATACATTCAATCAATAAACATTTTTCGACTCTACAATCAGCGAGGTTCGCTGGGCGTAGGTTCGCCAAAAGACGAGGTTCGCCAAGGCAAGGTTCGCCGTAATGAACCGAGGTTCGCCACACCACGCAGGTTCGCTGGCTTAGGTTCGCCAAAAGACGAGGTTCGCTGTATGCAGGTTCGCCGTAATGAACCGAGGTTCGCTAAACCGCTGGTTCGCTGTATATGCAGGTTCGCCAGAAGACGAGGTTCGCCGTATAGCAGGTTCGCTGTGCGCGCAGGTTCACGCGCCAAGTCATGAGGTGCCGCTGCCGCTTTTTCCGCTCGGGTTTGGTTTTCGCCTCAGATTTGATTCCGGACTAATCTGGTTCGCTCCGCTCAACACCCCAAAACCGATCGTCTGCTCAAGTCCCTTAAACCGTGTTTGTGATGCCGCTGGTTTGCCGTCGTTGGCGCCTTTATCGATTCGACGTCAGATCATTCGATGGTTGTCATTCACACTTCACCACGAAGTTGGTTTCGGATCTTGTATGTATTTTTCAACGCCTACAACGATCCTGATAGTTGGTTTGGTGGTGGTGGCATAGTTGGCTTCGCACCGCTCGCATACCTTGATTTTGGCGCCGACCTAATGCTCATGCCCTGCTTTTAAGTGTCGACAGAACCGGAATGCCGGGTGCTTTAGCTTTTGGAGCCGTGTACCGGGTTGGAGCACCGTTAGTTTTGGGCCTCCAAACCTGGTGGTATGTCGGCGCTTTACCACCTCTTTTCACCACGAAGCTTGTATCAAAGCTCGCGGCTCAAGGTAGGAGGCGCTGGCGCTTCCGGATACGCCTCGAAGCGTGGAGCTTCCGCTGGACACAACCCACTCGCTGGTTGACTTGACGGGTCACCATCTCTTGAGACCAAGCCTCGCGTAGTCTCGATCTTAGATCCGCCAGAAGGACCCCATCCATGGATTGCACGCTTGGCATGTTTATGGCCATGCTTTGTCGCCGCTTTGGCGGCTCGCTTGGAGAGTGCGGGCGCCATTACGCTCATCTCTCGCCAGTAGTTCGGACTTCGACGCCGAGGGATTCTCAGCACCGCGGCAGCTGGAAGACTCCGCCTCCGGAGCTCTCCATCTGAGGCCCATCGGCCCTCCTTGCACGAGACCTCTTGGAGCGCGGGGAACCGGATCTCGAAGAGGGTGAGGATGGCACTCCTCGAACTTCTCCCCGGTCGCACTAACTCACCACTTCTCCACCGGATAGGAATCACGCTGTCAGACTAAGACCTCTCGGGACTGGAGGGCCTGGCTCCATCGTGGTCGCCAGCCTTGTTCGCGGAAAGTTGATTTGTTATTCATTGTCATTGAATTTGTTTACAGCCTTCTTGGCCTACAACAAAATTCAAAAGAAATGCCCTTATTTTAAGGCGCATAATGAAAACAAAAATTATAACTTTTTCCCAGAGTGAACAAACACGAGGATCTCTATTTTTCGATCCCCGCTATGGGTTCTTTGCCTGTAGCCGGACTTTTATTCGGCCCCGACCACCAAGGCAATTCGATCCGTGGAAACCCGGTTCGAACTACAGACGGAAGGGCTCGCTTCACAAGGAAACGGCTACCAAGGGGATCACACTCACTTAAGGAGAGGATCGCCTCGGGATCACACTCACGGCGAGAGGATCACGAGCGGTGAGATCTACTAGAGAAATCATAGTGCCGACCAGAGTCAACCGAAGTTTACCTCCCTATTGTCGACGAACTCGTGTTCACGGCGGCTTGGAACCGCAGGCCGATCGCCGAGATTCGCTAAAGCTCCTCTCAAATATCAAAAATCCAACCTCTAAAATGAAGACCCTCACCTATTTATAGGCAAATAAACAAGAGGGGTTATTTGGCCACGGACACTATTTGGTGTCCGGAATGCTGGATGACTGGTAACCGTCAAGGTCGACATTTGGTGTCCTGCCAAGCCCTGACACTTCTACGTCCGAAGTTTTGGCCACCGCTATTTTGCCCAAGTGAACACGCAGGTTCGACCGAATGAACACGAGGTTCGCAAAAGTGCGCGAGATTCGCCGTACAGGTTCGCCAAAATGAACCGAGGTTCGCTAAACCGCGAGATTCGCCGTAAGGCGTGGTTCGCCATACAGGTTCGCCAAAATGAATCGAGGTTCGCCAAACCGCGAGATTCACCGTAGCGCAGGTTCGCCGTAGGCAGGTTCGCCAAAATGAACCGAGGTTCGCCAACCGCGAGATTCGCCGTAAGGCAGGTTCGCCGTAAGGCCAGGTTTGCCAAAATGAACCGAGGTTCGCTAAACCGCCGGTTCGCCGTAAGGCCAGGTTCGCCAGAGTGAACCGAGGTTCGCCAAACCGCGAGGTCCGCCAGATGAACCGAGGTTCGCCAAATCCGCGAGATTCGCCGTAAGGCGCAGGTTCGCCGTAATCGAACCGAGGTTCGCCAAACCGCGAGGTTCGCCGAATGAACCGAGGTTCGCCAAACCACAGGTTCGCCGAATGAACCGAGGTTCAAAACATGGTAGGTTCGCCAGGGGATGCAGGTTCGCCAGCGCAGGTTCGCCGTAAGGCGAGGTTCACCAAAAGGCAGGTTCGCCGCCAGTTGGCCGAGGTGCCGCTGCCGCTTCCGCCGCTTTCTGGCCTTCCGCTTAGTTTCTCCTAGTGATGTCGCCGCTGTGTTTGAGTCCGTGATCCCATCAACTTTCGTGAGCTCAAACGCTCGCTTGCATTCTGACGGATTAAGTGGAGTTGATTCCGCCTCGCCGGTGTTTGAGTTTAGTCAACTCGCTCGGCCAAACTCGCCGCCGTTTCTTCCATCGACACGCCGCTTTCCGCACAGACGCTTGGTTAACTCACTTTATGCTTCATCGACTTGCTTTTACGCTTTGGCGCTGAATCGCTGCTGCCGTGAGTTCCGTCGCTACCGTTCGGACGGATCGCCGGTTTTACGAAGTCTTGTTCGCATCGATAAGCAATTTTAACGCCTACACAATCGCTTAAACATCAAGTCTATGACAAAAGATTTGTTGTTCGAGCCAGATACTTCATCATTATAAGCTCGTGAAGTTCTCCTCAACTCGCTCAAGGACTCCTCATCGGTGTTCGTCCTCGTGGTTGCCTCGAAGCTCAACCAGCCGCCGATAGGTCGAAGTTCCTTAGACGCAACGGCGCAGGGCTTCTTCCTTGTGGCCTTGGATGCCCAAAATACTCATCTTATCTTCTCTGATGGAGCTCTCCCCGAGCAAGATATCCTCTCCGCACTCGCCACAATATCACCGATATGGCTTAGAGAAGAATAAGTCTCAAAGAACAACAAATTCCCTACCGATCGGGCGCGTTCTATGCATCCGACTTCGAGCCCAAGAAAACACGAAAGCATCGGCCAGCCTCTAAACGCGAAGTCAAGATGAGCAGCTACATATGAGGAAGCTCCAAGCTCGCCCAGCTCTTGTAGTCTCGAACCTTCTCTCCGTGATGAGCGAGGTCATCACGATGGCTCGAGCTACCGATAACCCATATCCCGTGATCGTATGTCCTGGGACCAAGCAATGGCCTAAACCGATGGAGAGAAAGCCCGCCACGAAGAATCTTATCGATCACCATGTTCATCAAAGAAGAGAACGCGAAGACTTAGGCGATGTTAAGCCGATGGATCTTCGGCCCACCATCACGCCTCGCCAAATCATGGAGGCGTAGGTGTGCTCGTGATAAAGGAAAAGAGAACATTAGAATCTTCAACCAAAACTAATGGATGCATATTCGATTAGGGACTTTACCCGCCTCCTTCGGTGTAGTTTCGTAGATCGGAGTCTACCGTGAGGCGATCTATTGTCGATACTATCAACCGCAAATGAGCCCCTCGTGCTCGCCATCTCAACAGCCGCCGTTTCCTAATTTGTCGAGAGTTCTAAGAATATTTCCATAAAAATATTCTTAGGGATAACTCGATCGCGGATTGCATCGACGCCGATCAACGGTCGCCTAATCCTACTCCAAATAGGATTACGAGTATAAACTATTTCCTAATTTATCGAAGTTCCCTAAGAATATTTCCATAAAAATATATCTTAGGATAACTCGATCGTATGATCACATCGATGCCGATCAACGCGCCTAATCCTACTCCAAATAGGATTACGAGTATAAACCGCTTCCTAATTTGTCGAGAAGTTCCCAAGAATATTTCCATAAAAATATTCTTAGGATAACTCGATCGTATGGATTGCATCGACGCCATCAACGCCTAATCCTCGCCCAAATAGGATTACGGTATAAATCGCTTCCTAATTTATCGAGAAGTTCCTAAGAATATTTCCATAAAAATATTCTTAGGATAACTCGATCGCAGCGGATAGCATCGACATCAACAAGCCGCCTAATCCTACCCAAATAGGATTACGTATAAACCGCTTCCTAATTTATCGAGAAGTTCTCAAGAATATTTCCATAAAAATATATCTTAGGATAACTCGATCGCGGATTGCATCGACGCCATCAACGCTACGCCTAATCCTACTCCAAATAGGATTACGAAGTATAAACCGCTTCCTAATTTATCGAGAAGTTCCTAAGAATATTTCCATAAAAATATATCTTAGGATAACTCGATCGTATGGATCACATCGACATCAACGCCGCCTAATCCTACTCCAAATAGGATTACGAGTATAAACCGCTTCCTAATTTATCGAGAAGTTCTCTAAGAATATTTCCATAAAAATATATCTTAGGATAACTCGATCGTATGGATTGCATCGACGTATCAACGCCGCCTAATCCTACTCCAAATAGGATTACGAGTATAAATCGCTTCCTAATTTATCGAGAAGTTCCTAAGAATATTTCCATAAAAATATATCTTAGGATAACTCGATCGTATGGATCACATCGACGCATCAACGCTACGCCTAATCCTACTCCAAATAGGATTACGAGTATAAACCGCTTCCTAACTTATCGAGTTCCCAAGAATATTTCCATAAAAATATTCTTAGGATAACTCGATCGCGGCGGATCACGCCAACGCCGATCAACGCTCGCCTAATCCTACCAGTATGCTTTCCTATTCTTAACAGAAGTTACCGGAGAATATTACCTATCCTCAAGGATAACTCGATAACCCTCAATTTCTTCCCACCGTGGAACCTCAAAGAAAGATAAATTGATGAAATTCGACAAGGCTTATATTGACCGACAACGCTGCTCTACCTTGGAAAGAACTCCCATCAGATCAATGCCGATTCATATGCCGCCGAAGGTCCGCCGGTCATCAGCTTGGAATTGAATAAATCCCAAGAAGAATTCCTCCCATCGTGGATAATTGTACTCCAACAAGGAGTAATACAAGAGATTTATTCCAACCAACGATCGTCACGAGGGATTCATCGATCAACGGTCCGATCCACGAAGATCGCGACGGCCAACACGCTGTACTCACATTGAGGCTAAAATCCATATAGTTTGGCGCCACTAACGTCCGCAGAAAGGATTTCCGACAACGAAGAAATCTCGATGGTCAATTGGACGACAATTCACCAACACGAAGTCGACAGCCTGACCGAATTCCAACAACGGCCAAGCAATAAATGCAAAATCGTAACACCCCGGTATCCTACAAAGCACCGAGAACCCGAGGATTGGAGGAATTAAATATCGGAGCTAATTTCAAAAGAAATTCATCTATCGACTTCTCGTCAAGATCTCACAACCACGACAAAAATTGCAAGATCGTAATACCTTCGCCAATCCTACAAAGTACCGGAAAGATCAAGAGAATGGAGAGATCAAACGCCGAGAAGTCACTCACAAGCCCTATCACGCTTAACTAAAGAGTGAAGGGTTTATCATGTCCAAAGCATCCCGCACTCATCAAGAATCGACCCAGACGCTTTGGAGGGGTATCCAGAGGCTTAAAATTGCTTATCAAGCATTCTAACAAGACTCGTAAACGGTGGGTTGACAACCGACGATCCGGTCCGATAACGACTGAAAACGCTATGCATTGACTACGCCAAAACGATAAAGCGAAGCCGACGAACTCATGAAGAGAGTCGACGGCGACGAAGTCAACGAAACGACGGTCGTGGAAGAAACCCGACGACGAAGTTTGACGAGGCGAAGTTGAATAAACTCAAACGCCGATGAGATCGGAATCAACCGCACTTAGTCCGGCCAATGCAAACGAAGTTGTTTGAGCTCAAAGTTGATCGACACGGACTCAAACACAACAAAGAACATCAACAGAGGAAACCAAGCCCTGAAGATTGAGAATGCGATTTTAAAACGACGCCAAACGACGAAAACGGCCAACCCTACCATCGACCGAAGTTACTCTACCAAGTGACCGAGGTGGCTCTGCCACGCCAGTGATCAGGTGGCTCGCCAAAGTGGCCGAGGTGGTTTCGCCATCATGGCCGAGCCACCTAGTGGTCGGCGAGACAACCCCCGAAGTTGTATAAATAGGGGGTCTTTGAGAGAGGGGATTTTGGATTGTTGGCGGACTTTGGTCGACTTTCTGACTATCAAGAATTATCACGATCCACGAGCCGCCGACGACAGCCCGAAAGCACCCACAGCACGAAGTTCACCAACGCCGATCTACAATCGCGAGGTGTTTAACTCGGCTCGGCTACGATCACGCCAGGATTTCTCCTAGTAGATCTCACCGCCCGGCCATCTCTCTCCTTCGCGGAGGTGATCCCCGGCGCTATCCTTCCTCGTGAGTGTGATCCTCAGCGCCCGCTTCTTCGCGGAAACGAGCCCTCACGCCCAGAGTTCCGTAACCCGGTTTCCACCGATCGAATTGCGCCGGTCCACTGGATGATTCAAGTCCTAAGACAGCAAAGAACTCCACGCAAGCTTGTGATCCCGATATAACGTAGATCCTCGTGTTTGTTCATACAGAAAAGTTGTAATTTTCGCCATTGTACTTAAAATAAAAGGCATTTCTTTAGAATTTTGTTGTAGGCCCAAGAAGTCAGAACAAGATCAATGACAATGAATAACAAAACACCTTTCCCCGCCAACACCGTGAGAATCGAGGAAAACATCTAGAAAAGATCCACCCTTTATGAATCAGACTGATTCTTGATCTCTCGAAGCCACGCCTTCCATCCGCAATCCTCTACCAACCGCAGAAAGGAGTAGACGACCGGTGGAACCCGGGCCGACATTATGTCGGACGATGAAAGACCAGCCAAGCCATCAAATAGGTATATGGAAGCTCTACTCGCGTAAGGAATACGCGGATGATGGCTCATCCTTTCTCCAGTAAACGCCCGCTATATGCCACAATCCACTGTGAATATTGGCCACCATTACCGTAAGGAGAGAGAGTTCCTTCTGTGGGCAAGTCGAATCGCAGATAGAGGACCTCCAAAGGTAAAGCATCATCGATTGATATGGAACCACACATTTTTTAGCCGATTGCAAGATAGCCTGGCTAGAAGAGTTGTTTCGTTGGATAGGCTTTACCGCATGCCACGTAAAGGTTACAAACTTGGTCCCCGGGGAAACCATCTTCGGCGAATGAAGGCGATAGAGTTAGCCTCGACCTCTCAATCAGCCCATTAACCTTCGGGAGTGAGCGTGACAATTCACATATTTCCTCGCCGATTTGTCCTCCAAATGTCGGAACAAATAATTGGCGAACCGCCTGCACTCACTTGCAATTTCTTTGGCTAAGGTTCGACAATGAGCTATATGGTAGTGACAAGTGAGATCCCACAAAATCTTGTGACGATCGGTGTGTGTTTCTTCACCACTCGCCTCGATTGAAGGGAAATACTCGACATCAAAGATCTTCCCCATGGGTAAATCGAAATTCGCACATCTCATGTAGAGCCAGCCCCAACTCGCCGTGTTTGGTGAAAACGATTTGAATCGATTGTAGAGATCAAATAAGGCAAAGAAATGGTTAGCTGATCGGAAGGCCATACATGGTGGCACTAATCGCCATACAGCCGCAAGCGCAAGTTCTCCATCCCACGGCTGAGGACGAATGGGTCGTTTACCCCACCAATGTTTACCGATGAGTGAACCCACCAAAATCTATGACTAGAGGATCGCATCTCTCGCCCCAACGAAGCGCAGGCAATTTAGTCGTAAGGCAGAACAAAGAGCTCATCACGGGCGTGTATCCGCCCCACAATCCTGTGGTGAAGGCCGATGACACGATTGCTGGAACCCGAATCGGCCGCCGGTAATAACCGCAATGGATATGATCATGCTCTCGTCGACGCCATGACATACGTGTCACTGCTGGTGTCCAAATCACCAATGAGAGCCGACGAGGTATCCGAGGAATATACAAGGGACCTCCGCTGCCTTGGTTCAACCATCGCCGCTTCGACAAAAGTCAGATCCCGATCCTTAATCGAAGTCAGCCAACGATAACTGCTTTTCGCAAAGGTTCGAGCGGTGTCTTTATGAGTGGCACATCGGTGACCAATCGTCGAGAATGCGGAACTCCCTCAACTACCAATCGCCACACGCATGGTGCAAATCGAGGCGATAAAAATCGCGGATCATCACACGGAATAATAGTCACTACGGGCCCATCAACCGCATGTTGGAAAAGCTCTCCGAGGAATAATCAACCAAATCGTAAAATATTCTAGTAAAAGGCTGAATTCATCTTACATAGATTGAGTCTTAACTTTATAACGGTATGACGATTTCATCCATATCGAATACCCGAGAACGATAAATATAGTCGATAAACAAAGCGGCAATATATCCCGCTCCGCATAAGGGTACGGTATGAAATCGCCCCGCTAAAGATATCGTGACGAGTGATCCTTGAAGCCTCGATCCCACGAAGGAGAATTTCGCTCTTCCCAATCGCCACAAAGGAGAACGGCTGGTCAGAACGAGTATACACAATCTGAAGCTGCCGGTCCCCACAAAGGAGGATTTCGGCTTCCCAATCGCCACAAAGGAGAGCTGTGGGATACAACGATGTATATATAGAAGGTAACGACGCACCACCGAAAGAAGGAGGCGGCATTCACGCCGGGCGCGGCGAAGTTGATCGACCCCTTGAACATCGATCTCGCGACGACATCGAAACCGCAAAAAAGACTAATAAAGTCGATATGCAATTGAAAAATCAGAAATTTAGCATAAGGGACCCGTTGGTCGTCGGCTCGCCAACCATGACCGAGGGCATCACGGTGCCCCGCCAACCGACCGACAAGGCCGGGCAAGAAAGCTTTAACGAAGCGCCGCGCTTCGGAGACCGAACGTCCGCAGCCGTGGCCAGCCTGTGGGGCGTTGCCGACCGAAGGCCAGCACTCGGCCGGTCATTTACTCGCCCCGGGCCACTGCTCGTGCTCCTCGATCTCCGCTTTGTGATGGCGCACTGCTCATGCGAAAACAAAAAAAAAGAGAGAAAGAAAAGAAGAAAGAGAAGAAAATTGATCGCCAAAGTGACGCGGCACACACCTTGTTGATCAAGGAGATGAGACTTCGAGAGGAGATAAAACAAGAAGAAAAGAGCAGAGGGCGGCCTAGGTCAGAGGAATAGGAGGAGTATGGGTATTTATAACAACTCCTAATGGGCCAAACCATTCTAATTAGGACTCTAATCAGCCCCTAATTAGAGTCCTAATTGAACCTTATCCTGATATCAAAATAGTGCCAAATCAGTCCATTGATTGGCTCCTACCCTCCTCGCCAAATTTGGAAAGATTCTCAAGATTTATTCGCAGATAACACCGCTGAAATCTCCATCCACGCTAATCAACGTCAGCATAATCCTACTCCAACTAGGATTACGCAGTATAACCGCTTCCTAATTTGTCGAGAAGTTCCTAAGAATATTTCCATAAAAATATTCTTAGGATAACTCGATCAAGTGATTGCATCGACGCATCAACGCTGTCAGCCTAATCCTACTCCAACTAGGATTACGAGTATAAACCGCTTCCTAATTTGTCGAAGTTCCTAAGAATATTTCCATAAAAATATTCTTAGGATAACTCGATCAAGGATTGCATCGACGCCGATCAACGTCAGCCTAATCCTACTCCAACTAGGATTACAGTATAAACCGCTCTAATTTGTCGAGAGTTCCCTAAGAATATTTCCAAAAATACTTTAGGGATAACTCGATCGTATGATTGCATCATCGCCATCAACGCCGCCTAATCCTACCCAACTAGGATTACGAAGTATAAACTATTTCCTAATTTGTCGAGAAGTTCCCAAGAATATTTCCATAAAAATATATCTTAGGGATAACTCGATCGTAGTGACCACATCGACGCCATCAACGCTGCGATAATCCTACCCAACTAGGATTACGAGTATAAACCGCTTCCTAATTTGTCGAGTGTCCCCTAAGAATATTTCCATAAAAATATTCTTAGGATAACTCGATCGTACGGATTGCATCGACGATCAACGCTACGCCTAATCCTACTCCAACTAGGGATTAGTATAAACTATTTCCTAATTTGTCGAGAAGTTCCTAAGAATATTTCCATTCTTAGGATAACTCGATCGTATGGATTGCATCGACGCCGACAACGGCCTAATCCTACCCAACTAGGATTACGAGTATAAACTGTTCCTAATTTGTCGAGAAGTTCCTAAGAATATTTCCGTAAAATATTCTTAGGATAACTCGATCGCGGATTGCATCGATCCATCAACGCTGCGCCTAATCCTTACCCAACTAGGATTACAGTATAAACTGCTCCCTAATTTGTCGAGAAGTTCCCAAGAATATTTCCAAAAATATATCTTAGGGATAACTCGACGTATGATTGCATCGACGCCGATCAACGTCAATCCTACTCCAAATAGGATTACTTAGTATAAACCGCTTCCTAATATTCGAAGTTCCTAAGAATATTTCCACAAAAATATATCTTAGGGATAACTCGATCGTAAGGATCACATCGACGATCAACGCTGCACGAGTCCTACTCCAAGTAGGATTACGAAGTATAAACTATTTCCTAATTCTTAACGAAGTTCCCGGAGAATATTACCATATTCTTAAGGATAACTCGATAACCCTCAGCCCCCACTGGGAACCTCAAAGAGGGATAAATTCTACCCAACAATGAGTAATAGCAGAACGACGCCTACCAATGTGTAGTCACGAAGGATCTTCACTGATCAACGCTTGATCCATCAAGGTTGCACGCCAACGCTGCAACCGAGTGAAGGATGGTTTACGCCACTAAAGTGCCGCAGAAAGGATCTCCCATCAATGGAGGAATCTCAATGGTCGATTGGACGACCGCTCACCAACAACACGGGAATTTAACCGCCTACCAAATCCCAACAACGGTCAAGCAATAAATGCAAGCATCGTGAATCACCCCGTATCCTACAAAACATCAAGAACCCGAAGGTTGGAGGAATCAAATACCGGAGCTAATCTAAAAGAAATTCATTTATCGACTTTGTCAAGATCTCGACAACGGTCGATAAAAATGCAAGATCGTAATGCCTTCTGCCAATCCTACAAAGCACCGGAAAGACCGAAGGAGTGGAGAGATCAAACGCCAAGGTCATTCACAAGTCCTATCACACCGAATCGAAGGGTGAAGGGTTTCACATATCCAAAGTATCCTGCACTCATCAAATCGAGACCGAACACTTTGAGGGGTATCCGAGGCATTGAAAATTGCTTATCAAGCATTCGAAGCGAGACTCGCGACGACGGTGGGTCGACAACCGACCACCCATCCGACAACGCCACCCAGATCGCCGACGACGGATTACCAGAAAACGATAAAGCGAAGCCGATTTAACGCATGAAGTGAGCCTAAGGCATGCACGAAGCAACAAAACGACGATCGCGGGAATAAACCCGGCGACGGTTCGACGGGCGAAGTTGACTAAACTCAAACATCGACGATCGAATCAATCGCATTTAGTCCGATTGAGCTCTAAAAGTTGATCAATAATGGACTCAAATACAAATGACGCCGCCGGAGAAAACTACGCCAAGACCGAGAAAAACGCGAAAAGGAAAGACGGCCAAAACGAGACTCGCCAACTGGCTAAGATGCTCGGCTAACTTGGCCAGGTGGCTCTGAAGTGGGTCGACTCCACTTGTGGGTCTCGCCCCCCCAATCCTATAAATAGGGGGTCTTCCTCGCTTCAACGGGCCGGATTTTGGGAGGATTTTAGAGGTCGGATTCTGGGATTTTTCAAGAATTCTCGAGATCTACGAGCCGCCATTGCACCATTCCAGCATCGGCGATCACAAGTTCGAGCTACGATCTTCAACAAAGGAGGTAAGCGAATTCGGTCGGCCGCGATCAGCAGTGGATTTCTCCTAGTAGATCTCACCCGCCTCCCATCCTCCCTCCTGAGTGTGGATCCCCGGCCATCCTCTCCTTCGTGAGTGGATCCTCAGCGCTTCGCTTCTTCTGCGAAACGAGCCCCCAGACGCCTCAGAAGTTCCGTAACCCTGTTTCCACCGGATCGAATTGCACGGTGGTCCACTGACCATTCAAGTCCCCTAAGATACAGCAAAGAACCCACAAGTGAGGATCCAATAAACGGATCCCGCTTGTTCACCAAAAAGGGTTGACAAGTTGTAATTTTCGATTTTTCATTGTAAGCCTTATAAAAGGCTTATATTTTCTTTGAATTTGTTTCAGCGATCAAGTTTGTAACTATTCAAAATCAATGACAATCGAGACAACTTTCCCATCGAACAATGATTTGTTTAGAAATTCCTATGTAAAATTTAATTTGAGACATATCTATTGAATTCATATATTATCCATATTAATGAATTTGAAAATGAAAACAAAATAAAAACAATGAATTACTATAGATTATCATATAACATAAATTAATTTAATTGTATCATTTTCTATTGAGTTCTTTTCTACAACTTTCTTTCTAACCAAACATAAATGTGAATCGTTTTCTTTTTCCTTTCGCTTCCTTTTTTCTTTCCTTTTCATTTTCTTTTTTATTACATGAAACCAAACATAGCCTTTGAAAATGTAATTTGTGGAAGGTTCATAATTTAGAGATGCGTTTCTCTTAGGATATCTTCTTGCATTAATGAATCTAGGGAATCATATGTCATAGAATAGTTTAATTCAAACTAGATTTGGGAAAAGTGAGCTTGGATTTTCTTTTACAAGATGAAATTTATTTCAAACTAAATTTGGAAAAGTGAGCTTGGGATCATATTCCACATTGGTGGTGTTTTTTTATTTAATGTCATATAACTTGTGATGTTGAGAGAACCGCTGGGACAAACCTGTGGCCCAATAGAGCAGAGTCGCAGTAAAATAGTACAAGTAAGAAAGAACACACGATTACGTGGAAAACCCCTAAATGAATTTGGGGTAAAACCACTCGCAAGGATAGAAGAATTCACTATGAGGAAAAACTTAGGAGAATTACAATCTCTTTACAAGGAGATACTCTTCTATTATTTTCTCTCACTTCTATATGTAGAGGAGTTGTTGTTTCGGATGAGTCAAGAAGAACTCTGGCCTATTTATAGCTTTTGAAAATCACTATTCAAAATATAATAATAATATTTTTCTCTGCTAAAGGATTTTATCAGAGTACTAAGTCTCGCCGCGGCACTACTGCTTTGTTTTGTTTATTTTATGGCCCCACGACGGCCCCACTTTCGACAATCTTCCCACTTGAAGATTTGATTGAGTATCAATCATATCTTCACACCATTCTTCTATCTTGCCATCTCTATGTTGCTTACGCCTCCGCGACCACAAGAGGATCTACACAAAATAAACTTGTCATTGATTGCTTTTGTCAAAAATCCGCTAGGTTGTCTTGGTGTGAATTTTCTCAGATATCCACTGTTCCTTCCTCCACTTTCTCACTAACAAAGTGGTAATCGAACTCAATGTGTTTGGTCTTTGAATGAAAGGTCGGATTTCTTGCCAAATGCATAGCACTGACCGCACAAAATAGAGAAATCTTTTGTTCATGGCCGAAGTTCCTCCAAAGACCATCTTCAACCATATCGCTTCTTTATTAGCTTGTGTAGTCGCTACATATTCTCGCTTCGTTGTTGAAGTAGCCACAACCTGATCATAGCTTTGAAACCCAGCCTTACAAATTCGCCAAAGAAGTGTAAACATATAGCCGTGGTGGATTTGCTATTATCACGCCACCGCATAATCGTAATCAACATATCCATCGACAAAAAATCGATCCCCCATAACATAATGCAACATCCGAGGTGCCCTTAATGTATCTTAGGATCTTCTTAAAGATTCCAATGTTTCTACCAGATTCCATGTAATGTACTAACTTCCCATCGCTTGTGCAATGTCGGTCTTGTACAAATCATCGCTAACATCAAACTTCCCATCACGATGCATACCAGATCTAGACATCTCCATCCTCTCTTCTTCACCGCTAGGACACATATTGGAGGATAATTTAAAATTAATAGGAAGGGGTAGAAATTGGCTTACAATCTTGCATGTTGAAGCCGCCGCAAGATTTTCTTCAAATAATTCTTCCGAGAAAGCCAAATCTTCCTATTATTTCGGCTCTCAGAATTTGCATCCCTAGAATCTTGTTTATGGATCCTAAATCCTTCATTTCAAATTCTAGCCAATTGAGCCTTCAATTTTTGATAACGATCTTTATCGGGGCTCGCGAACCAACATGTCGTCAAGATACAACAACAAAATAACAAAGTTATTTTCGCCAAACCTCTTGAAATATGCACAAGGGTCTCAATTGAGTCCTCAGATCCAAGGCTCATGATGAATGAATCAAATCTCTTGTACCAACACTTCTACTGCTTTAGACCGCATGAGATTTGTTTAACCGCAAACCAAGTTCTTTTTCTTTTCTTCAAAACCTTCCGTTGGAGCATATAAATTTCTTTCTTCAAGATCTCCATGAAGAAATGTTGCCACATCTAGTCGCTTCTAGATGTAAGTCAAATATAGCCATAGCCGTGACTATTCGAACTGTTGTAAGTCAACCACAGAGAAAATATTTCATTAAAGTCAATACATTCTTTCGAGCATATCCTTTGACCACCAATCTAGCACGATATCGCTTCCACTTGATCATCGCCATTTCTTGATCTTATAGACCCATTTGTTTCCAATGGTCCTCCTTCCTTGTGGTAGTGACACAAGTTCCCAAGTCTTATTTTTTGGAGAGCTGATTCTTCCGCATTGCTATCATCCACAAGATGCTGCTCAGACTGCGCATAAATTTCATGGAAAGTTGATGGCTCTCCATCCTCGAAGACAAGATGCAACATTACCTCCGTAATATACTTCGAGTGCTGCCGGTGGTCTTCTCTCACGAAGTTGACCTTCGAACTTATGGATCCTCTGCCGACCGGTTCTTGTACATCATGCCCGGCGTCGCTGTAAGAATCTTGATCATTTTCCACCTTAATATCTACACCTCGGTCCTTCCCCGAATGCTCTCTTCTTCTTTGCAGCTGATTTTCTACAAAGATAACATCTCTCACGATGATAACCTTGTGGGTAGTGGATCCCCACAGCGATACTCCTTACTCCATCGCATACCCTAAGAATATACATTTTCTCGATTTTGAATCCATTTTGTAATTTCTACGCTGTACATTACATCGACTTTCAAATATATGGAGGTTGAATAATCACCGTTTGCCACCCACATCTCCATCGGTGTCTTCAATCAGATATGTTGATGGAGATCGATTCACCACATAACAAAGCGTTTTACCGCTTCAAAAGACTTTCTCTAGATTTGCAGAGCTAATATTGCTCGTTCTTTCCAACAGTTCGTTTCATCCGCCCGCTACTCCATTTTGTTGTGGAGTATACGCCAGATCGAATTGTCTTTTGATGCCTTCTTGCTTGCGTACGCGAGAAATTCACCGGCCTGTATTCTCCTCCATTATCTGACCTCAAGCACTTGGTCTTCTTGTCGATTCAAGCTCGACCGCTTTGTAGGCTTTTAAAGATCCGAGAACACATCCGGCTTCTTCTTGATAGGATATGTTCACGGTAAAAGCTCGATGATTGTCATTGATTTGAATTTGTTTACAGCTTCTTTGCCTACAACAAAATTCAAAAAGAAATTGCCTTTTATTTTAATATGCATAAATGAAAAATCAAAAAGATTACAACTTTTATCCTTTTGAACAACACAGGGTCTCATATGTCGTCGTCCCCGCTATGCGGCTTTGCCCGCCGGACTTTTGTGTCCGTGGACCACCGCAAGAATTCGATCCAGAGACCCGGTTCGAACTACAGATGAAGGGGCTCGCTTCAATTAAGGAAACGGTTACCGAGGGGATCACACTCACGGCGAGAGGATCACCGAGCCGTGAGATCTACTAGGAGAAATCACAGCTATCCCCGAGATTAAGACTGCTTAATCTAGAGGGTATCTCAGAGTTCGACCAATTCAAGTACCTTTTGCTTATAGATCCGACGCCGACCGACTTGAGCTCACTGGCCCTGGAATCGTATACCGACACTCAGAGATCTCGCAAGAATTCTTCAAGTCCGAAGCTCTTCCAAATCACCAAAATCCAAGCCTCCCAAGCCTTGAAATCCCCCAAATCCAAGACCTCCACCTCAAGCCCCTATTTATACAAAAAGAGGGGGGATGTGTGCGCGGCCATGGTTTCTACCACTGCCAGCCACCCTACCAAGCCGGGCCGTGAGGTGGTTCTCGGCCATGGTGGCCGAGCCACCGGCCATTTCACGCAGGAGGCTGGGGCCGAGCCTCCTACCACTTGTTGAGAGCACTGCATTGTGTTTGAGGTGGCTCTACCAGTGGCCGAGCCACCTTGGCCATTTGGCCGAGGTGTCACTGCTTCTCTTCTTTCGCTGCTTCTCCGCCGATTCAGCACTTCACGACTCTTTTCGGCTCCTCCGGCTTAGTTTTGTTCCGTGATGTCGCCATTGTTTGAGTTCGTGGTCCGATCAATCGTGAGCTCGACGCTCGCTTGCATCGACGACTAAGTACGTTGATTCCAGCCTCATCGACGCTTGAGTTTAATCAACTCAAGACGCCGCTTCATTGGCTCGTGACGCCTTGTCGATTTCACTTCATGCTCGCCGACTCGCTTCTACGCTGCTTTTGCGCGGATGCATTTTATGACGCCGGCTTGTCGAATGGATCGTTTGCTGTCAACCCATCGCCACGAAGTTTCGCTCGCATCGATAAGCAATTTTTATGCCTACAGATATTCTCCAAAGCCGCCTCGCCTCGATTCTTGATGAGTCCGATGCTTTGACATGATGGTTCCCGCCTTCCGGGAGGGTCCCAAAGATAGCTTCAAATCTTCGATTCTTTCGTATCATCCAGCTTTGTAGGATTCCCGATAAGATCACGTGCCGCATTTATTGTCCTGACCGCTTGTTATCTTGACTCAAGCCGGTGGGTGAGTTTTGTTTGTAACCGGCTCTGCTGGTCGCTGTTTGACTAACCATCGATTTTGGACTCTCTCCGTATGTCGACGTAACTCCTTGTCAAGTAACGCTATTGGTCGTCAATACATGGAACTTCATAACCATCACTCTACTAATTCCTCCATCATGACGGTGTTGTTGGTTTAGCTACAATGAGGATATGATTATCCATGTCAACATGACTTTCACTCTTCATCGATTATCCTCTCTTGGAGATTATGGTGGAGGACATTAAGGGTTGCCGAAGTTATCCTTAAGAATATGGATTTATTCTCCAGAACTCCTCGCTGAAATTTTGGAAATAGTTTATACCGAATCCTAGTTGAGTAGGATTACGCGCTGATCGGGCCGATGCATCCGCACGATCGAAGTTATCCCTAAGAATATTTTTGTGAAAATATTCTTCCTGAACTTCTCGACAAATTAGGAAACAGCTTTATACCGTAATCCTAGTTGGAGTAGGATTAGGCGACGCTGATCGAAGGCCGATGCATCCACCGATCGAAGTTATCCCTAAGAATATTTTTGTGAAAATATTCTTCCTGAACTTCTCGACAAATTAGGAAACAGCTTATACTGAATCCTAGTTGGAGTAGGATTGGGCGACGCTGCTGATCGGCGCCGATGCATCCGCTCGACGAAGTTATCCCTAAGAATATTTTTGTGAAAATATTCTTCCCGAACTTCTATAAATTAGGAAACAGCTTTATACCGAATCCTAGTTGGAGTAGGATTAGGCGACGCTGCTGATCAAGCCGATGCATCCACGATCGAAGTTATCCCTAAGAATATTTTTGTGAAAATATTCTTCCGGAACTTCTCGATAAATTAGGAAACAGCTTTATACTCGTAATCCTAGTCGAGTAGGATTAGGCGACGCTGCTGATCGCGGCCGATGCATCCGCCTCGATCGAAGTTATCCCTAAGAATATTTTTGTGAAAATATTCTTCCTGAACTTCTCGACAAATTAGGAAACAGCTATACTGTGAATCCTAGTTGAGTAGGATTTGGCCACGCTGATGGCGGCCGACGCTTATCCATGGGTGTTATTCGCCAATAAATCTTCGAATCTTTCCATAAGCGAGATGGTAGGAGCCAATCAACTAACTAATTTGGCACTTATTTGACATCCAAATAAGATTCTGAATTAGGACTCCTAATTAGGGGCTGATTAGAGTCCCACTAGAATTGGTTTGGGCCCATTAGAGTGCTGTTATAAATACCCATATTCCTCCTCCTCCGATGACTAGGCCGCCCCTCTCTCTCCTGGTTTTGTTTTGTTTTCTTCTCCTCTCGCACGCCTCGCTTCCCCCGATCAACGAGGTATGTGCATGAGGGTTTTGTAAATTTTTCTTTCTTTTTCTTCCCCTTTTTTGCAGGCGACACGTCGCAGGGAAATGAGGGTGCTGATCACCGAGACGGCGGGCGCCAGCGGCGCTGATGCATGGGCGGGCGGCGGCGCGGCAAGGCTGCTGGCGCCGGGCGTCAAGGGCTATGCCAATACTGCAGGCGGCCATGCATGGGCCAAAGGCTCACATTGGCGTCATTAAGGCTAAGCCACTACAAATACCACATAATATACAATACATACGGCTGGCCGCCGGTTTTGGTTGTTCAGAAATGCCAGGCTGTGTGCGTCGGGTCGGTGCCGGTCGGTGGTCCGCTACCATACGGATCGCCGGTTCTCGTCGAATCGGATTGTATGGTCTCGCCATTGTGGTTGGCGACGCTTGCCGGTGGTCGTCGTTGGTGCTCGGCTGTGGTCGGGCGACACGACCACCAAACGGCCTTTTTGTTATATTTGTTGATTTTAGCCATGCGCCGACTCTTCGTCGTTTTTGCAGCTTCCGATGTCGCTTCGAAGATCACGCTTCGAGGAGTCGATCAACTCGCATCTGCCAGCTGGCCAATGCACTTCTTCGGGCGCCAGCCAGCCATCATATTCTCATACATATATGCGCTTGTATCCCGCCGTTTCTCCTTTGTGAGGCGATTGGAAGAGCCGAATCCTCCTTTAGGGGATCGACGCTTCAGATTGTGCACGCCTCGCTATGACCCCGCCGTTCTCCTTTGTGAGGCGATTGGGAGTCAAATCCTCCTTCGTGGAGGATTGAGGCTTCAAAGATCACCCGCTCGATGTTTTAACGGAGCGCATTTCATACCGTAATTTTGCTTCAGAGAACGGATATATTGACCGACTATATTCATCGCTCTCCCGTATTTAATACTTGATGAAATCGCTATACCCGCTATAAGGTCGTGGACTCAACTTAGATTTCGAAGAGTTCTACTTTACGCCGCTTTTATTCTTTAAGATTTTCGCTAACCTCTTTGTTCTCTTGGCGGTAGATCGGACGCCCGACGACTCGCCTATTTTGAAGGCCCCAAATGTCAAGTCTCGGGATTCTCAAGGTCATCCGAGAACACCTCTGTCCACCGAGGAAGCTTAACAGAAGCGAGGCTTAACACCCAGAGAAGAAACCAAAGAAGCCCGAGCCTATTATCATAATTTCGATGACGAGTCCAGGGATCGCCTATCATCCGACCGGCCTTTCCTCACTTTGGCCGAACTGTGATTTCCGACTTTTCGAGTATAGGGCTGATGGAGGCCCTGTGTTAATCTCGACCGACCACTTCCACGGATTCAACCTATCACGAGATTGCCCCGCCAACAACTGGCCGTTCTCGATTCCGCCTGGATGGGTCTCCCTTCATTGCTGGAGAATGGTTTGAAACAAAGCGATCTCTATTATCGAGGTTAGATGGGCATTTTACGTCTTCGCCCATTCATACCGAAAGTATCTTGGAGGAAATTCAGCGCAGTTGTGGCCCCTCAAACTGCCGATCGCAGAGCGTAGTTCACGCCTAACCTCTATGCATCGTGGTGGAGGATTTAGCCTTTTTGAATCATGCGATGAGGTGATACGACTCACTCGACGGCCCGATCAAGGCTTTCGCGGAACGCTGCCAGCGAGAGGAAAATATCGAGCAAGAGATCATTTTGGGAACTCATATGAGCCATGCCTTGGCGCCAAGAAGATAAACGCCACCAACACCTATGTCGAACGCATCGGAATCGTGGACTGCTCAAGGGAGAAGACGCTGAAGAGTTTCGCTGCGGGCGCCTGCAGTCCGTGACGCCATCGAACGCCGGTAGAAACAAGTCCTCGAGGTGATGCGTCTGAACATGTACCGCTGACGCCACCTCAAGAGGAACTCGAAGGAAGCCAAAGCTCGTGTTCGAGCTGAAATGTAGGAAAATCAGTCACGCCAAAGTCAATCTTCGCCTTCCACATTACTAGATTGCGCCAATGAACGAATACCGACGAGGGCGCCTTTCGTATTGGTCGAAGGTGGAGAACTCCACCGTGCTTATAGTGATGAAGTATCTCACCAACAAACTTTTCATCAGACTTGACGCTTAAAACAGCTTGTAGTTCCTTCTATATTTGTTTCAAATGAATAAGATCCATTCCTTTCATTGTTTATTATGATTCTTTTACTTCTAGAAATAATTAACCATAATACTTATAGGATTTTTGGCAAACCCTCACCATCAACGTTTGATTAGCCTTTACCAACCACCGCTTGAATAGCTACGCATTGGTCTAATCCGCTCTACACATGACGCTGTGCTAGAAGAATGAAACTCTTCTAGACTCGCTATGATATTGAATACATAGATCTGTGACTTTTACCGCAAGAGACCACCCTACAACTATGTTACGCTGTGAGACTCATCCCTTCTTAGGCTTCGGATGAAATACCCTTAATCGCACTCGTGTCTTCAATCGGAGAAAGACTAAACCGCAACGCTGTAAGGCGGGCTTTATCCCTTCTTAGTTTCTCGGATAGAATGCCCCGCATCAACTCGTGTCTTCTTCAATCTAAAAGACTAAACCGGCAACGCTGCAGGAGGCGCCGACTTTAAGGTTATTGGCCAACCCCCCCTTCAACGGGTTTGATGAGCCTTTACCAACTACCGCTTGAGTTGGGCTAGCGTAGATTGTCTAAACCGTTCTACACACAACGTTGTGCTAAAAGAATGAAACTCTCTTAGACTTAATGCTACGATGTTGAATACGACTTCGGCTTTTTCACTCTGAAGGCTAACCCTGCAACGCTGTAAGGGCCTGGCTTTATCCCTTCTTAGGCTTCGGATAAAATACCCCAAGATCTAACCTGGTGTCTTCTTCAATCGGAAAAGACTCAAACCGCAACGCGCGGCGCTGGCTTTATCCCTTCTTGCCGGATAAAATGCCTTTAATCAACTCTGTCTTCAACTGGAAAAGACTAAACCGCAACGCTGCGGTGAGGCGCCGGCTTTATCCCTTCTTAGGCTTCCGGATGGAATGCCCCAAGACGAACCTTGGTGTCTTCTTCAATCGAAAATGACTGAACCTAACGCAGGAGGGCGCTATTTTATCCTTCTTAGGCTTCGGATAAAATATTCCCAAGATCTAACCTCGTGTCTTTCAACGGAAGACTAAACCGCAACGCTATGGTGAGGCGCTGGCCTTATCCCTTCTTAGGCTTCGATAAAATGCCCCAAGATGAACCTGGGTGTCTTTGACCTGAGAATGATCAACCGCAACGCTGCAGGGTGAGGCGTTTTTATCCCTTCTTAGGTTTCGATAAAATACCCCAAGACTAACCTTGGTGTCTTCTTCAATCTGAAAGACTAAACCGCAACGCTGCGGTGAGGCGCTGGCTTTATCCCCTTAGGTTTCGATAAAATGCCCCAAGATGAATCTTGTGTCTTCTTTGACCGAGAATGATCAACCGCAACGCTGCGGTGAGGCGCTGCCTTATCCCTTCTTAGGCTTCGATAAAATGCCCCAAGATGAACCTTGGTGTCTTTTTGACCGAGAATGATCAACCGCAACGCTGTGAGGGCGCTGGCTTTATCCCTCTTAGGTTTCGATAAAATACCCCAAGACTAACCTCGTGTTTTCTTCAATCTGGAGAAAGACTAAACCGCAACGCTGCAGGAGGTTGGCTTTATCCCTTCTTAGGTTTCGATAAAATGCCCCAAGATGAATCTTCGTGTCTTCTTTGACCGGAGAATGACCGAACCGAATAAGATTGATTGAGGTGGGAAAGGAGGAACTTTATGTCCTATTTCTCTAATGAAACCATAGCGTGGGCCCGGCCAGAATCGAAAAGACTCGTGACCTTCACGGACAACTCCGGTTCGAAAATCCCTACAAGATACCTTCACCGGGCTACCTAAGATAAGAGGTGGAACTAAGAGTGGATCTCCACTGAGAACCGAAGGACTCGTGACCTTCACGGACAACCCGTCTCGAAAATCCCTAAGATACCTTCACCGGCGCTACCTAGGATGAAGATGGAACTAAGTGGGATCTCCACCGAGAACCGAAGAGACTCGTGACCTTCACGGACAACCCGGTCCGAAAATCCCACAAGATACCTTCACGCTACCTAAGATGAAAGATGGAACTAAAAGTGGGATTCCACCGAGAACCGAAGGACTCAGTGACCTTCACGGACAACTCCGGTTCGAAAATCCCGCCGATATTCACGCTACCTAAGATAAAGATGGAACTAAGAGTGGATCTCCACCGAGAACCGAAGAGACTCGTGACCTT
>CM022704.1:73967916-74007916 GCA_012295165.1 Asparagus setaceus
CTCGCGGACCGCCGCCATCGCCCCGCGGTAAAGCACTTAACGAAAGTGATTCTGCCTTGACGTAGATTAAAAACGGTTTTCCGGCATGTGCAACTAGAACAGAGGTTTAGCGAGATACGATTTGATCTCTTCAAATGCCTTTGGCAAGCTGCCATCCCAAATGAAGGATACTCTTCTTATTCAACTTAGAGAACGGTTGGCACTTCCCATAGGTTTGATATGAACCGCCGATGTATGCCAATCGCCCTTGTAACCCCCGAAGTTCTCTCGTTCTGAGGTTGCGCTCTTGAATCGCCTTTACTTTATCGATCGACGTGGATTCCTTTGCTCGCGACGCACGGTAAACTTTTGGATCATCCCTGATAATCACAATTTTATTACAATTTTATATCCCTATTTCCTATTGAATATGAATAAATATCTTGCTAATAATTGTTTTATCTTATATTGCGTGATAATGAAGTATTAATGAATAAAAGCCCAAATGACTCTAATTCTTCATTTTCTACCTATTTTTATAGTCCACATATGAAGACAAACGGCTCCAAGATATCAAGAAGATCCAAGAAGGAAATCATGCAAAAGGCAAAACGACCAAAGTCGGTGCGAACCGATCGGTTGGCCAATCATGCCTAACCGTTGGCTAACCGTTGGTTTCGGTCGTTCAATTCGCAGATTCTTCTCCTATTTTGGCTTGGTTTGATCCAACGGTTCACATTGATTGCAAGTAGGTATAAATATGGGTTGTATCCGAGGGTTTAGAGGTGTGAAATATTTTGTAAAACTCCTTTTGGAGAGAAAGGGTTGCTCTTGTTTTAGAGTACCTTTCATTGTAATAATTTTTCCTCAATAAATAAATATTTTCTCCCTTCAATCCCATCTTCTTCTTGTTCAAGGACCTAAAGGAGGATGAGTTGATGATGATGAGTTGCAGGTTTTTCTTTATTTCTTTTATTATTTCTTTTTCTTTCTTGTTATTTATTTGCTTTGTAGTTTAGATTTAATAGCTTTTGTAGTTTAGATTTATTTGCTTTGTAGTTTAGATTTAATAGCTTTTGTAGTTTAGATTTATTTGCTTTGTAGTTAGATTAGTTTAGAATTTTTCTTTTCTTTTTATTCTCTTTCTTTTTCTATTTGTTTGAATTTCCCAAGATATTGAACTCTTGTGGGGATCTAGGTTGCATGAAACTAGTCTAATCTCTTTTGTATTTATGAATCATCTCTTATGCTTAAAAGATCATGTTTAGGTTAATCAACTAGAGAACTAATCGATAGAAGAAGAATTTGATAGTTTATGCTTTCCTTAAGTGGTTTGATAGGCTATGCTTATGAATTCTAGGATTATTATCTTGTTATTACTCTTCATGAGTTTGAATTTCAATTAGGTGATAATTTGATAAGTTATGCTTTCCTTAAGTGGTTTGATATCTTATGCTTAATAAATCTAATATGAGATGTGGTAAAAGAGAATTTTTCATAGATTATAATTTGAGTTAGCTAGTGGATTCAATTCTAGATTCCTTCATCTCTTATTGAATTCTCATCTTTTAATTGTGATTCCTTTCACACACAATCCAAATCCACTCTCTCATCACTTCATCATGCTTTCATACTATCTTGAATAAAACCCTAATTGTCACATAATTTGAGAACTGAACTTGAATCAAACACTTCCTATTTCCTGCCTCGTGGGATCAATCTTAAATACTATAACTTGACAAATGCACTTGCTTAACTATAAAAGGTAAACACTCGCTTTTGCCCATCAAGTTTTACTGCTGTCGGATCGTGTTAAGTAGGAATTTTTTTTTCTTAGTTCTTCAACTTGTGTGTTTGTCTATTGTGAATGACAAAAGGAGCTTGAAGGCAAGGAGTTGAAGATTCGAGATTGAAGGTTGCCTCCAACGAGGCTTTGCATTGCTTTTATGCAGTAACTCTTCTCTAGTATTTTTAATTCCACCCTATAGGTAGTTCATCACATTAGAGACAATTAGGTTAATAAAAAATAAAAATAAAAAAAAATAAAAAAATAAAAATAAAAAAATTGACATTCTTTCTTGCTGACCATAAAAAAAAAAAAAAAAAAAAAGATTTTTGTTTTTGCATCCTTTTTAGTTGCTTTTAATTTCTAGGGTTGCATATCATATAATAGTAGGAATTCACCAAAGTGATTTGAGCATCTTGATTTGGCACTCACCAAAAATCATCATTAAGGGCAAAACCCACTAATCAAGATAAGGTGAGGGATTTCATCACCCTTTCCTTAGCCCAAAAATCGCTAATTCCTTACTACACAATCCAAGCTCTTAAACTGATTAGACGCTGGCCCCTAAGGATTCGAGCTCAATAAGGAACAAGAAATCTTAAGTGAACCGGTCTAAAGTTTATTTGGATTAATTGGTGTCTAAGGCAAGGTTTAGTGAAGGCTCTCGCAAGGAACCAGGTACTTAATTGATCTTTGATCCCTCTAGTACTATCCCACTGCTAATTACCCAAGTAAACTTTGATTTTTTCACTTAGGAAGTTTTGGTTAGGAGCTGGTCTAAGTCAAGTTTAGGCTTAACCCTAGAGTTAGGTGATTGAAAAGTGATTGTTTTGATTTGTTTTAGTTAGTTTTTCTTTTTTCTTTTTCTCATCATCTTTAACTTTTTCTTTTTCTCATCTAAAAAAAAAGGAAAAACTAACTTTTTCTCTTTTCCTTTTTCAAAAAAAAAAAAAATTGATTTTGGTGTATGCAAACTTGGGTTAGGGACAATACCAATCGCTTAATTGCCTTGATTCATCACCGAACCCAACGAAATGGCCAACCCTCCCGCTCTTCAAGATATATGCTACCCAACTAGGAATGCAATCCCTTCATGCATTAAACTCCCCGAAGTCATCGGAACCAACTCAACTTAGACCGTGATTTCATAAACATGCTTCCAAATTTTAGAGTCAAGACGATATATTTTTATCTCGAATTTGAAGAAGTTTGCCTAATGATTAAAATGAAAGACTTAACCGAGGACTAATCAAGCTTCGATTTATCCCTTTCGCACTTAAGGACAAAGCAAAAAATGGTCATAGCTTACCCACGATTCCATCTCAACTTGGGTTGAGTTTGTAAAAGTGTTTCTAAAAAATTCTTTCCTATTCACAAAACGGTCAAGCTTAGAAACAAAGATTCAAAACTTTAGAATTGTCCTGTGGGAACCCTTTTGAAGTACTTCTAGATTTAAGGATCTTCTCATCCAATGTCCTCATCACGGTCTAGAGAAATGGCTATGCCAAATTATCTATGAAGGATTGGATTATTCTTCAAAAACATCCTTAGAATCTATGTGTCAAGGGGATTTCATGAAGAAAAACGCTAATGAAGCTTGGGATTTTTAGAGAGTTTATCCAAAACCATGCAATGGGAACATTGCGATGATCGAAGTCTCCTCGGCCCCAACCAAAACCAGTGGTCTTTCCTTAGAATCGAATATAGCCACTAAGCAAAGATGGCGACAATCATGCGAGGTTAGAAGCGTAGAAGTCAAAGAACGAAGTTCCCGCCAAATCAATCAAGTTTCAAAATCAGGCACCGTCTCCATCTCATGTTTCAGAGGAATGTCCCTTTAGGATCCGGCCACCACTAGGTCAGTCAACGCCGATTCCAAATGTCCAATGAATGATCCGCTTTCTTCAACTTATAACCCAGTTGGAGAAATCATCCAATTTTGCATGGAACCAGTGGAAACTACTCCACTAACCAAAACTTCAATCCAAATTTCAACCCAACAATTTCCTAGAAACACAATTCCTCTCAATTTCCAACAACCTAATCCTATTTCAAAATCAGCCTCATCACCAACTGCAAATCACGCCTCAAATTGTCGATCATGATAAACGCCTCAATGTTTTAGAAAAGGGTCTTGAAACTTTGATTAAAACCTCTACACACCACTTAACTTGTTGACTCAAACATCAAACACATTGAATTCCTTCATGCAATCAATCAAGCAAATCTTCACTTCCAACACTCAAGCCATAGCTAGGTTAGAAACCCAACTTGGTCAACTAGCTAATGCTATGCTAGAGAGAGAAAGGAACTTTTCCGAAGTCAACCCGGACCAACCCAAAGGACACGGGTAAGTTTCAAGATATGAGGCTCAGTGAATGCAATCCATTCAATTCGACGTAGAGAAGTCGATAATCGTTAGAATGCCTCCAAGCCAAACCCATGAACCCGATCAAGTCATTTCTCCTTCTAATGAATCACCCACTCGATAACCAAGAGCCCGAACCCTAACTCGAGCCTAATATTGACAAGTTCAAACCAAGCACCCCATTTGATAGACTCGTGCCTAGAAATCACTCCCCTCAAGAAGAGAAGATCCTAGAAACCTTCGCTAAGGTTAACATTCTCTCTTAGATATCATCAAACGATCCCGACTTATGCCAAATTTTTAAAAGATTTGTGTACTAAAAAGAGACGAATAAATGTTCCGAAGAAAGTCTTCTTTGCTGCCAATATCACTGATATAATCTCAAATTCCATGCCTCTGAAACATAAGGATCCAGGTTGTCCTACCATCTCCTGTATCATTGGTAACAGTCACATTGATAAGGCGCTTTTAGACTTAGGGGCCAGTATTAATTTGCTTCCATACTCGGTCTATCAACAACTAGGTGTAGGAGAACTCAAACCAACCAAATGCACCATTCGCTATCGATAGATCACCAAAGTCCCCATGGGTGAGATAATGATGTTTTGATTAAGGTTGAGAATTCATTTTCCCTGGATTTCATCGCCCCGAAACACACTGCTTCCAATCCAAAAGGACAGATACCGTCATATTAGGAAGACCGCTCTTAGCCACTGCCTAATGCTCTTATCAACCTAGAACCGGTCACATGAAGTCATTTTTGAATATGACCGCCGATATCAATATTTTCAATGTAGAGAATCACTTCCAATCAACCTTTGAAATAAATTTTATTCGTGAGATAGAGAAGAAGAGAATAAATCGACCTAGTTTTGAGGAAATATTTCATGAGGAGTCGAAATCTTAAAAATTCAGATTTGATTTTTCAAATTGAGGAAACCGTGTTGAATACATGTCTTTGAATGCAACATTCGAGGAACTCTTTTCGATGAGCTTAGTTTTTCTAAAATAACCAATCGTAATTCAAACCCTCAAATATAGAAGTCATGTTTGAGAAAAATTTCAAAGATAAGTCGATTGCACAAACTTTTGTTAACAAAGAAGCTAAGTTCAAAATGCATAACACCAACAATACCTATCTTTATTTGCTACAAAATCATCGAAACCTTGGAATTTTAGAATTTGAGAACATCATTGATTATATCATTTTGGAATTTTTAAATTACTGGTAGAATTTTCAAGAATAAAGTAGGGTTTAAAGTAGAATATGAGCTTTTCATGTTTTATCTCTATTCTACATTTGTATTTGTTGTCCCACACTAATAATAAAAGAATTTATTCTTCTCTCATGTGAGAGTTTCTTGTATAAAAAAACATAAGAAAAAAAAAAATAAAAATAACAAAAAAAAAATTCTTCACTCCTCATCTTAAAGGTATTTATTTTATCATTGTTCTGCAAAATTTAACAACAAATGTAAGTGCTTCCAATTACTATCTGCTTTTACTTTGTAAGACCGAGTTTGCATTGAGGACAATGCAAAATTTAGGTGTGGGGTGGAATTTAGGTAATCTAATTTTTCTTATCATTTTTCTTTTCTTTTTATAAAAAAAAAAAAAATACAAAAAATAGTCTCTTGCCAACTTAATGGAGTTGATTAATAATTGATCTATTGGTTAGAATTTAAGTCTTCTAATCCTTAGTTAGTTCTATACTCAAGTCTACCTTTTATGATAACTCCAATTAAATTTCTCAAGGAATGATTTTCAAAGTAGTATACTTCACTTAAGTTTTAACTTAAATGTTTAATTAAGAGTGATGATATTTTTGCATGCTCAAATTTTAGAGTGGAAAATAATTCTTCAAGTTGTCTTAGTCCAAATATTGTTCAACATATATACATATATATTATACTAACTTTACAAAAAGAAGAGTGCTAAAAATGGGCACCACACATAATAATAAAAAAAAAAAAAATCTAAAATCTTTGGGGTTTTATTTGAGCCTGTTGACCTGAGTAATTAAGCCCGAGGAGTATTTCTATGCTTAATGACCTAAGCCCAATTGGGTTGGGATTCATTGGCCCAAAACTCTAAATGGTCACTTATTAAAGTCCGATAAAACCACCAAACACACAAAAAAAAAAAAAAAATTTAAAAAAAAAAAACTAACCAAGTTTTTGTAGATGTGTATATGTTCTTGAATAATTAAACCGACTATAAGACTTGAAGGTTGTTTAAAACAAAGAGTTAGCATGTTCCTTTCAAAACTTTTAAATTAAATTTTTGAGTTAAACTTTGTTTTGTATCACTATGGAAGGATTTTCTTGAGAAAATTACATTGAGTTATGATAAAAATATTTTCTTGAGTATTAACCAACTTTAATTAGAATGCTTGAATATAACGTGATGAATTGATTATTTTATTAACTCTTTAAATTGGCAAGTTGATCAATTTTGTGGGTATATTCATCAAAACCCTCACGACTACAACTCGCCCACTGGGTAACCTGTGGGTTTAAAGGCTTGTTGTATGCTTAAATACAACCGCCATTCCCGAAAGTGAGTTAGATTTTTAGTTTTCTTTGCTAGAGGACTAGCAAAAGTTTAGGTGGGGTATTTGATAATCACAATTTTATTACAATTTTATATCCCTATTTCCTATTGAATATGAATAAATATCTTGCTAATAATTGTTTTATCTTATATTGCGATAATGAAGTATTAATGAATAAAA
Organism: Asparagus setaceus; assembly: GCA_012295165.1. Taxonomy (NCBI): domain Eukaryota; kingdom Viridiplantae; phylum Streptophyta; class Magnoliopsida; order Asparagales; family Asparagaceae; genus Asparagus; species Asparagus setaceus. Next base: position 73,974,784 of record CM022704.1, read on the forward strand.
GCCCAAATGACTCTAATTCTCTCATTTTCTACCTATTTTTATAGTCCACATATGAAGACAAACGGCCCAAGATATCAAGAAGATCCAAGAAGGAAATCATGCAAAAGGCAAAACGACTAAAGTCGTGCTAACCGACGGCTGGCCAACCGCTATTAACCTGGCTAACCGGTTGGTTTCGGCTCACGTTCAAGCGTGATTCTTCTCCTATTTTGGCTTGGTTTGATCCAACGGTTCACATTGATTATGCTAGGGTATAAATATGGGTTGTATCCGAGGGTTTAGAGGTGTGAAATATTTTGTAAAACTCCTTTGAGAGAAAGGGTTGCTTTTGTTTTAGAGTACCTTTCATTGTAATAATTTTTCCTCAATAAATAAATATTTTTTCCCTTCAATCCCATCTTCTTCTTCTTGTTCAAGGACCTAAAGGAGGATGAGTTGATGATGATGAGTTGCGTGTTTTTCTTTATTTCTCTTTATTATTTCTTTTTCTTTCTTGTTATTTATTTGCTTTGTAGTTTAGATTTAATAGCTTTTGTAGTTTAGATTTAATTGCTTTGTAGTTTAGATTTAATAGCTTTTGTAGTTTAGATTTATTTGCTTTGTAGTTAGATTAGTTTAGAATTTTTCTTTTCTTTTTATTCTCTTTCTTTTTCTATTTGTTTGAATTTCCCAAGATATTGAACTAAACTCTTGTGGGGATCTAGGTTGCATGAAACTAGTCTAATCTCTTTTGTATTTATGAATCATCTCTCTTATGCTTAAAAGATCATGTTTAGGTTAATCAACTAGAGAACTAATCGATAGAAGAAGAATTTGATAGTTTATGCTTTCCTTAAGTGGTTTGATAGGCTATGCTTATGAATTCTAGGATTATTATCTTGTTATTACTCTCTTCATGAGTTTGAATTTCAATTAGGTGATAATTTGATAAGTTATGCTTTCCTTAAGTGGTTTGATATCTTATGCTTAATAAATCTAATATGAGATGTGGTAAAAGAGAATTTTTCATAGATTATAATTTGAGTTAGCTAGTGGATTCAATTCTAGATTCCTTCATCTCTCTTATTGAATTCTCATCTTTTAATTGTGATTCCTTTCACACACAATCCAAATCCACTCTCTCATCACTTCATCATGCTTTCATACTATCTTGAATAAAACCCTAATTGTCACGCATAATTTGAGAACCGAACTTGAATCAAACACTTCCTATTTCCGTTCCTGGATCGACAATCTTAAATACTATAACTTGACAATGGTTGTGCACTTGCGACTATAAAAGGTAAACACTCGTTTTTGCCCATCACATCCCAAGGAAGGATTTGGCAGGATTCATCTTTAGCTGATGGGTTCGCATGAGCTCGAACACCGTTCTAAGATCTTTAATGTGATCTCCTCTATCACGGCTTTTTACGACTAGGTCGTCGACATAGCATTCGACCGTTTTCCGGAGATGGTCCTCGAAAATTTCCGTCATCGCCACGATATGTGGCACCGCATTTTGAGGCCGAACGGCATGACCATGTAGCAATATATACCGATGAAGCGTTCGAGCTGTGTGCTTGGCATCCTCGGGTGCATCTTGATCTGATTGTAACGAGAAACCATCCATGAATGACATTCTTTCAAATCCACACGTATTGTCGACTATGACATCGTGATTGGAAGAGGAAAGTCATCCTTTGGGCAGCGGCGTTGAGTCTCTGTGATGGAAACCACAGTCCTAATCGAACCATTCTTCTTCATGGCCGGGACTATATTAGCCACCCAATCCGGATGTCGAATTTCCTCGATGAATCCGATTCTATGAGTTTCTTCACTTCACAACGATTGCTTGCAATATTTGTGGGCAAACCGTCTTCTGTTGCTTAGCGGGTTTGGCGTCCATCTTGATGTTGAGGCGATGTGTCGCCACATTAGGGTCGTAGTCCCGCATGTCCTCGTAACTCGGTGAATACATCGATATACTCACGATCAAGGCAATTAACTCTTCCTTCTCTTGAGGGAAGAGTATTGCTGATGTTTATGAGCTTAGGATGCTCTTCATCACTCATATTAACTTTGGACTACCTCGTCCTTAGTGGGGTTCTCTTTGTTCGAATCTATCCCCAAACTCGAGTTGATGGATCCACGTCTTCCCATGTTGGCATATCTTCATCACTCTCAATAGTAGCAGGATCGACCGTAGCCATATTTGACATCAAAGCCTTGAAAGCTTCTAGGGTGGGTGTCGAATCAGTAGAAGAATCGGGCGAATGTCAGTCTCCCTCCTCGGGTGGATTATTATCAATCGACCATGAGCATTCATCATCTGAGGATTCATATCCCAATCCCCTTCTAAATGCGTAGTAATTATCCGGCTTCCCTCTAGGGACATATGCCGCTTAGGAGGGATTCGAGGACCTCGCCCAAAACATAGACCTTCCCTTGTGTCAAGTTGTACCCCATTTCTTCATGATACCTGTTTCGACTATATCTCGAATGTGTGGAGGATAGGTCCGTTATCATCTTCATCTTCTTCAAAATGATTCGGTTGGAGCTGCATCTCCTTTTCAGTAAACCAAGTCTTTCTCACTACTTGATCTTAGGTGGGATGGCAGTCTTGTCCCAAAGGAGTCTCGGAACCGCTTTTGTGTAAAGCAATATGACCGAGAGTTGGCGAGTGTAACTCGGATTGTTGTATAAACTGTCATCACATCATTCAAAGACAAAGGATACTCTAAATCGTCATTTATTGATTCATCGGCAATTTGCCAATTACAATGCTCATCGGCGATTCTTCATCGTCAAGATTGATTACAAGGGGTACAATGTCGTTCAAAATAAAACCACCACTATAACCAAGCCCGGCTTGTATCGGCTTCTTCACATTGTCCGTGCCTTGGGCCGATGATTCGCCGGACTCATTACCGTAGAGGAGAGAATCATGAAATAATTCTCCATCCCCTTAAACGCTATTTGTCCGCGACCACCGCCTTGACTTCATTATTCGTGTCTACATATTTGAGACACCGATGAAGAGTAGATGGGACTATAACGCTACCGCGGATCCAAGGTCCACCCAACAAGAAGTTATAGGAAGTCTCGCCAATCACATAGCAGTGACTTCGACTTTAAGTCCCCATTTGGCACTTTATCCGATTTTACCAAGCGCCGAGACTACCGTGTTAAACAGTGATCACCGTATCCGACGTGCCCAATGGTGGGATTCCAAGATGATACATGAGGCTAGGGCATGATGCTCACGGCGAACCCGGATCGACTTGGATCCGTTAACTTCACTAGAGCCAATATACGGTGAAGTATAGCGGCCTATCGTGCTTGGAATTCCTCGTCGCATATCCTCCTTTGTAAAAGTGATGCGAGGGAAGTGTTTGCCATAAGGTTGCATTGTTGGGCCGACTCTTACGGACTCGGCTAATGCGGGAGTGAAGACTTCGAATCGGCGAGGGCTTCTTGAAGAGCTTCTCTCGTCTCTTTTGATAACCCGACAACTTCGTAGAGTGATCTGGCGGGAATATTAGCCAATTGGGCCATAACATCAAAGCGGTATGGAGAGCTCGATGTTCTGGTCTATCCCTCTGTCGAGGCGATTGAATGGAATTTGCCGGGAGTTGAGCTTCTGGACTGGTGTTTCTCCTTGACTTCTTTGGCGACCACTGGCATGCGCTTTCTCGGTCGCGAGTGAGGGGAGTTGTTTGTACCCCGGCTACGGCGTCTTGGCATTAGGGTCGAGACTTCCCGTACTTGTATTTGTACTTCGTGTCGCTCTGGTGGCGTGGACTTCGTGTTCTCCTTCGATAACCGAATGTTACCACTGCTCGCTATTTCCCTCCGCATTCGGAAGTAGCATGGCATGCCTTTCCTTTCCGCTTTGACTTTTTCTTCAACGAAGAAGAGGTTACCCATTGCTCATCTTCAAGCAGGTCTGGGTGGACCCACAAGACTTCGCCATTCGGGGCTGTATACGATACAAGTCCTTTCTGGCGTTGCTTGTGTGGGTCGTCATTCACCGTCTTCACTGCGACTTTGACCACTGGTTTAGGTTCAAACCATGTCAACGGTACCGACCCAAAGCTTATGGACACCGCATTTGCTCCGACCTTCTTTTCTTTGGACGGCTTCATAGTGATGACCCCTACATCAATTAAAGCCTGGATTTTGTCCTTAAGGCTGAAACAGGATTTAGTAGGGTGATGAATTGCCCTGTGATACGCGCAGTATTTTGGGTCGTTCGTCCTCATTGCTTCCTCTTGATTCTGAATCGGAGGGAGCTTGATCTTGTTATTCTCCACAAGATATTTGAAGAGACCGGGAATCTCATCGTCCCTAAAGGAATAGGACTTCGGGAATCTCGGCTCACGAAGCCTACGTTTACGTGGCCCAAGTTGCCACGTTGATTGTTACTGTTGTTGGCCGTTGTTCTTCTTCTTTGCTTCTTTTCTTCTGGGGTTGGAGTTGGAGCGTTTGGTTATAGCTGCCGTCTTAGCTTGCTCTTTCCCTTTGCGCGTGGGACAAAGTTACGCCTCGGGCTTCATTTGTCGGCTGGCCTCTTTCCGCCTTTTTCCTCTTGAGGAACCTTTCAGCTTACTCTCCACGAACCTTCAAGTCCTTCCACGTTATAGGCGGTCTGTCCCCATTGCCTCTAGCACATCTATCGACAAGTTGTTATGGCAGTGCGGGAATAAACTCCTCTTATTGGATCCGGCGGTTCATTGCCTTGTTAGAATCGTTTGACAAAGATATCTATAGTTTCTCCGTCCTTCGTTTCGTCAAGCAATGTTCGATTGATGCCGGTATCGTCATCGAAGAAATTGGTGAGGAAACTAGATTCCATGTCGCCCCAAATGCGGAATGCTCCCTCGCTTGAGACGGCGGTACCAATCGGCGGCCCCGAAGGGTACCAACGAAAGACCGAACCATCGGGGGCTCGTTTAGGATATTACCCAGTGCGACTTGAAATAAATCAAGTCTTTGCGTCGGGGAACCCTTCGTCAAGCGGTGTGAAGTTTATTAAATTAAACTTTCTTTGGGTATGGGATTGATTCCCACTCCCTAGGATATGGGCAAGGGATGCGGTTTTCTTCACCTCTGGCGGGAAATCAATGAGTTGATTTTGCTCTCCGTGTCTTTGATCTTGTCGCTTTCATGGCGGCAACATCTACATTATGCCCGTTAGCGGTTGGAGGGTTATCATCCTCTTGTATTTCCTCTGGTCGAATGTCATCTTGATCGGCGTTGTCTGTGACTTCGATTCACCGATGTTTTGTCAAGGCTTGGATCTGCTGGTCATGCATTTCTCATCACCGCATGGCCAACTCCATTTCTAACTTGAAGTTTTCCCGTTGTTTATTCAACGCCGCCTAGCATTTTGGCCACTTGATGAATGTGATCATAAAGCGTTTCTTGGGGGCTCCCTTGGCTAGATCTGACGGTATGATCGGATCGCGATTCGAGGAGCCAATATCCGACGCATCATCCTCCGTGGGTATCCCTTGAAGTTTATCGTATACGGACCGTCCGGATAGTCGGGACCTAAGCGAGTTAGCGTTGCGATGCGTTGGGAATAGCCCGTGACGATGGTTCTTTGCCGGTCATATTATTAGTGACCTCTGGCAACTCACCCTCTCGGGATGTCATCCTTTTGCGGAATCGCCTTGACCTAGGTCTCGGCATCTCCGTGGTGAGTCTCTGGAAGACTGACACCCTTTCCGGAGCTTCTTGATGGCAATTGCACTCCGAGAGCACCGTCTTGATGAGCTTGAGCACAAGCATGACTAAGGCCAATTTAGGGGAATCCCTTCGAGATTTTCGTGACTTTGCACGGTAGTAGGGCCGTCGGGTGTGTACCGGAGCACCGCCGGTGTTGGCGCCGATCTCTGTATAAAATCGCCGCCATCGACGAGCCGCCTCCTTCCGAGGATGGCCAAAACTACCGAAGTAACTCGCCTTGACTTCGCTTATGTGGCGTGAAGTTTGAGGACTCTCGGACTTCGATTTTTAATCCGGTTGGTGGGGTTGCAGGAATCTCCCGGTCCTTTACGGAGCAGGTGCGGCCTCTATATGAGGAGTGACCCGTGATTCTTTTAAAGGACCTAGACGATCCTTGATAGTTGGTTTGGTGGTGGTAGGCATGTCGGCTTCGCCACGGTTCAGTCGCGAGCATGCTGACTTTGGCGCCGTCGGACTTGGACTTTGGCGCCGAGTTTGCAACGCCTGCGGTCTTCGGCTTAAGCGCCGAGACAGGAGCGTGGGCAACTGGGGTTGGGGCACCATTAGACTTGGGCCTCCAAACCTGGTGGTAGGTCGGCGGCTTCTTTACCACCTCTTTTTTCAATTCACGAGCTTGTTGTACCAGCTTCGTGCACTGCGCAAAGAGTGTGGCGCCCGGATATGCTCGAAGTGTGGAGCGGTTCCGTTTGACACGGACCCACTCGTTGGTTGACGGCTTTGATAGACTGTCGATCACTTGAGGTCAAGCCTCGCGAAGTCTGGATCTTAGATCCGCCGTAGCGGACCCCATCCACGGATTGCATTGCCTTGGCATGTTTGCGCCGCCATGCTTTGTCGTCCGCCTTTGGCGGCTCGCTTGAGAGTGCAGCATCATCGGCGCTCATGTCGGGCGCCATCGGACCGAGCGCCGAAGATTTCTTGCCTATGGCGAGTTGGACTCGCCATCCCGGGCTCTACCTCGAGGCCCATCGGGTTTTCCTGCGGCGGAGACCTTCTTGGAGTGGCCGGCTGGATCACGGAAGAGGGTGAGGACAAGTACTCCTCAAACTTCTCCGGTCGAACTCGAACTCGACCTCTTCCTCCACCGGGATAGGAATCGCTGGCTGCGGCCACGGCGACCTCGATCACGGGCGGTGGCTCCCCTAATTAGTGCCGGCCGACGGTAAAAGTCGGGATGATTGTCATTGCTTGAATCTGCTACAAACTTCAGTCGCTACAACGATTCGAGAAAAAGATCGCCTTTTATAAGGCTTACAATGAAAATCAAAAATTACAACTTTTATCCTTGAACAAACGCCGGATCCGCTTATCGGGTCCTCGCTATGGGTGTCTTTGCTCGTGTCGGACTTTATTCCGTCCGTGGACCGCTAATCGGATCCAAAATAGAGATCTACGGTAGCGGGGTTATTTCACAAAGGAAATAACAGCCGAAGCGAATGAAATCGACCAAAGCGAAATCAAAGCTCTTCTCGAGATCAAAACAAAGTTTAATCTCGAGGAATCACGTGTAGATTTGAGATCTGATCTCTCGAACCTTTTCTGAGGGGATTATCTCACGAAGGAGGATAATAGCCCTGGGGATTATCTCACAAAGGATGATAATAGCCCTTAAGAGTTCGCTGAGATCCGGATCCGGTGTCGAAGAAGATCGGTTGTCGCTCCCAAGTTTGGATCTGAGGTGAGAAGACAATTTGGCAGAGCTTCGGCTTCTCCAAAATTTCCGATCCGTGCAAATGAGACCCCTACCTCTTATTTATAGCCCCAAAGCGGATAACGGGTCAAAACTGGGCCCAAAAGCTCGCCTAGCCACTTCCAAGTGGCTAGGCCACCGAGCCACTTGCAAGTGGCTCGGCCTTGGACGAGGTGGATTGGTTGTTTTGGGTCTAACTCTCTCGTCCGATCTCCGATTGATGCAATTCAAGATTCGTTAGAAAGCTGGAGAGGAGAGCTACAACTTTTATGTTTTGAGCTTCCTCAGATTCGAACCATATCATGGCCAAAATGTGTGAGACATCATTAGTGTCCTGCAGGTGTGAAACAGTCTGAACCCTGTCGGTTGTTTCGGCTCTAACTATCTCGTCCGTTCTCGGAATGAGTTGATCCAAGATGCGTTAGAAAGCTGGAGAGGATATATACAACCTTCCATAGCCGAGCCATCCATGGTGGGAGTGAGACACACGTGGTGCTAAGTCTTTTATGGGTATCCTGTAGCTCATGGTTGAGTCGTTTCTTCGTTGTTTTACCGTTCCCATTGACTCGTATGCTTCACCGATGTGCTTATTGCGCTTTGTTCACTTGTTTTATGCATTTACATTGTTGACGGTCCGTCAATCATCAACTCACTATCACGAGTTACGTTTGGGGACTTATAGGCAATTTTACACGTCTACAGGAACTTCTCGACAAATTAGGAAACAGTTTATACTCGTATTCCTAGTTGGAGTAGGATTAGGCGACGCATTGATTAGCGTCGATGCAATCCAAGACGATCGAAGTTATCCCTAAGAATATTTTTATGGAAATATTCTTAGAACTTCTCGACAAATTAGGAAGCGGTTTATACTCGTATTCCTAGTTGGAGTAGGATTAGGCGACGATTGATTAGCCGCCGATGCAATCCAAGACGATCGAAGTTATCCCTAAGAATATTCTTCCGGGAACTTCTCGACAAATTAGGAAACAGTTTATACTCGTAATCCTATTTGGAGTAGGATTAGGCGACGCGTTGATTTGCGTCGATGGGGGCCTTCGCAAGGTGTTATCCTGCCGAATAAATCTTCAGAATCTTTCCAAATATAGCGGAGGGAGTAGGGGCCAATCAACGGACTGATTTGGCACTATTTTGACATCCGGATAAGGTTCCAATTAGGACTCCTAATTAGGGACTGATGTGGTTCCTTTTTGGATATCCAATTGGGTTCCAACTAGAACTCCTACTTGTTGCCAAATAGGACTCCTTATTCAAAGAGGATTGGGTCCATGTGGGATTGTTATAAATACTCATGACCCCCTCTTTGCCTCTGACCTAGGCCGGCCCCCCCCCTCTGCTCTTTTTCTCTTGTTTACATCTCCTCTCGCGCCGTCTCATCTCCTTCGATCAACGAGGTACATGCACGAGTGTTTTACAACGCCCTTTTTTCTTCTTTTCTTTTTTTTTTTTCTTTTGTCGTGCGGTGGCCAGCGGACGAGGAGAGGACCGAGAGCCTGAGCGGCGGCGGCTAAGTGCGGGTATTGGCGGCGGCTGCGCTGGGCGCTTCGACTGGCGCCGGCGCCCTTGGCCCGGCCTGTGGCGCCCGATGCCGTGGCCGGCCTTGTGCTGGCGCCCGGATGGTCCATTGGTGTCCGGGATTTTTGACACTTTATTTATTGATTTTCAATTGTATATCTGACTCTATTTGTCCTCTTTTGTAGTTTCCGATGTCGTCGCGAAGATCTCATGTTCCAAGGGGTCGATCAACTCGCACGCCGCGTGAATGCAAGCCTCCTTCTTTTGGTGGTGCGCCAGCGTTACCTTCTCGTATATATATACGTTGTATCCCCGCTTCGCTCTCCTTCGTGAGGCGATTGGGAAGAGCCGAAATCCTCCTTTGTGGGGACCGACGCTTCAAAGATTGGTTTTGTCTCTAACGGGAGCGATTTCATACCGTACCCATGCTCTGTAGAACGGGATATATTGCCGCTTTGTTTACACGACTAAATTTATCGTTCTCTGAGTATTCAATACGGATGAAATCGTCGTACCCGTTATAAGGTCGTGACTCAATCTCATAGGTTTCTGAGAAGAGTTCTATGCCTTACGCTGTTTTCTTTTTTAAGATATTCCTCCTAAATGATCTGTTAACTCTTTGTTCTCTTGTGGTAGACGGATGCTCCGTGACTACTCTATTTTGAAGGCTCCAAATGTCAAGTCTCGATTCTTAAGGTCATCGGGAGAATACCTCTTCCACCCCAGGAAGCTAACGCAGTTGGTAAGGCAAACACCCGCAGGAGGAAACCAGTGAAGCCTGAGCCTACTATCATAATTTCGGATGATGAGTCTGAGGGATCGCTTCCATCGTCCGATCCGCTGCCTTCCTTACAGCCTCAGCCGAAACCAGGGTTTCCCAACCCTTCGAGTATGCGGTGGAGGCCTCAGTTAATCTTGACGGACCACTTCCACGGATTCAACCTATTCAGATTGCCCGGCCAAAATCAGTCCTCGATTCCAGTTAGGATGGGTCTCCTTCACTATTGGAGAATGGTTTGAAACAGCGATCTCTATTATCGAGGTTAGATGGATACCTTTATGGTCTTCTACCCATTCATATTGAGTAGCTTGGGGAAATTCAGTGTCGGGTGGCCCTCAGCTAACCTGCTAGAGCAAAGGCTCACCACCGGCTAACTCTTGGCGTATCGTGGTGGATAGTTTAGCCTTTTTGATTCATGCAATGAGGTGAGGCGACCTCATTGGCGAGGCTCTGGATCAAGGCTTCTCGTGAACACGATTTCAAGCGAGGAGAATATCGAGCAAGAGGTTATTTTCAACTCATATGAGCCGGCGGCGTCACTTGCAGCGTCAGATAGACTTGTACCACACCCATGTCAATCGCACAGGAATCAGGACCGTTCAAGGGGAGAAGACTTTGAAGAATTTCACGCGGAGTGCAACCGTAGTCCGTATGCCATCAACGCGGAGAAGCAAGTCCCGAGGCGTCGCGTCGGGAACCATCACGGCCGCTATTGTCGCTGAACTCAAGAGGAACTTGAGAAGAAGCCAAAGCTTGGGTTCGAGCGAAACAGGAGGAAAAACTAGCCGCCGCAAAGCTTGACTCTCTTCCTTTACATTACTAGATTGCGCCAATGAAGTCTCGATGTGTTGCTTTGGTCTCGGTGACTTTTCGCTTTCTTTGTTCACCACGAATACGTTGTGATTTTTGTTTAGATGTATTATCATAACTTTGCTTGAATCGATTGTCTCAACATTCCTTTATAAATGAAGTTCATTGCTCGCTTAACCTCCTCGCTGATCAACTTCTAGGATTTTTAGCAAACCCTCGCCTATCAACGATTTGACCAGCCTTTACCGGACACTTGAATCGGGCTAGCATGGGATTGTCCAAACTGCCCGCGATCGACGCTAGTGCTAAAGAATAAAACTCTCTCGACTTAATGCTACGATGTTGAATAATTTAGGCTTTGTTATCTTTCAAGGAATAGACGCCCGACAACGCGGTGTGGCGCTTGACTTTGTTGTTTTGGCAAACCCTCCATCAACGGGTTTAATTAGCCTTTACCAACTACCGTTGAATTGGGCTAGCATGCTAATTGTCCAAATCCTCAAGACGTGACATTGTGCTAAAAGATAAAACTCTTCGCACTTAATGCTACGCATGTTGAATAATCGTAGGCTTGGTCATCTTACTGAATAGACTCACCAACGGCTAAAATCTACCGGCAATGCCCCGCTAGGCATAGCTTATCCTTCTTAGGCTTCGGATAAAATACCCCGTAATCAAATTCGATGTCTTCTTCAATCGGAGAAAGACTAAACCGGCAACGGTAGGCTGGCTTTATCCCTCTTAGGCTTCGGGATAAAATACCCTTAATCAAACTCGGGTGTCTTCTTCAATCGAGAAAGACTAAACCGCAACGCATGCAGTGGGGCGTCGGCTTTATCCCTTCTTAGGCCGGATAAAATAATTTAATCGGACTCGTATCTTCTTCAATCGGAAAGACTAAACCGGGCGCGCGGTGAGGCCGGCTTCAGGTTATTGGCCAACTCCCTCAACGGTTTGATGAGCCTTTACCAACCACCGCTTTGAAGGCTAGCATGTAGATTATCTAAATCCGCTCTACACACAACGTTGTGCTAAAAGAATGAAACTCTCTTAGACTTATCGCTACGATGTTGAACACGAGGCTTCCTTTTTCACGGAAGACTAACCCGGCGGCGCGCTTTAGACGTCGACCTATCCCTCGCTTAGGATTCGCTCAAATTCCCAAGATGAATCTTGGTGCCTTCTTTGACCGAGAATGATTGAACCGAATAAGATTGATTGAGGTGGGAAAGGAAGAATGTATTCTATTTCCCAAGGTGGAGAGGAAGGAGGATCTTGTCTCCTATCTCCTGTAAGGGATGAACAAGAGAGGAAGGTTTTGTATCCCATCTTGCCGCTGGAGAGGAAGGTTTTGTGTCCTATCTCCGGGTAAGGGACGAATCCTGAAATAAGAGAGGAAGGTTTTGTATCCTATCTCTGGAAGATCACGAATTTGAAATAAGAGAGGAAGGTTTTGTATCCTATCTCTTATTGATGGAGAGGAAGGAGGATCTTGTCTCCTATCTCCGGGTAAGGGATGAACAAGAGAGGAAGGTTTTGTGTCCTATCTCTTGAAAGTGGAGAGGAAGGTTTTGTGTCCTATCTCCTGGTAAGGGATGAACAAGAGAGGAAGGTTTTGTATCCTATCTCTTGCCAGTGGAGAGGAAGGAGGATCTTGTCTCCTATCTCCGGGTAAGGGATGAATAAGAGAGGAAGGTTTTGTATTCTATCTCTTGCCAGTGGAGAGGAAGGAGGATCTTATCTCCTATCTCCGGGTGAGGGATGAACAAGAGAGAAAGGTTGTATTCTATCTCTTGCTTCTGGAGAGGAAGAATGTATTCTATCTCCAGGTGAAATGTGGGAAAGGAAGAATGTATTCTATTTCCCGATGCGAAACTAAAAGGGGTCTCCACTGAGAATCTTGGAAGGGTATGGATAGCTTTCGCTTTATAGGATTGCTAACTGAATTTGAGTGGACCTCGCTCGTGAAAAGAATCGAGAGGGGACTTTACCGGTTGGACCGGGAGATTTTAGTGGGCCCACCGTCAATGAATTTGATCGTGAGAGAATTTTGAGGGAAACACAATAACTTAGGGTTATCCTCATGAAAATGAGTGAGATATTCTCCGAGGAACTTCCCATCAAAATGGGTTATCCCGAATGTACTAAGGATATTTTTCGTAAACTTCCTATTTATCGACATTAATTGTCTCCGCCATATTGTGTGATATATATATGCACCGCTTGAATAGACGTGTCTATTATAAACGGTCCTTCCCATTTGGGTTCAAATTTACCTTTTTCTTGAGTTGAGAATTATCGGCCGCCTAGCGCGGAGGATGAGATCTCCTTCCTTAGTTCTCCTCACGAACTTTCTTGTTGAAAGCTCGACATCCTAGCTTGATAGAACTCAATGCATTGTTGAGCCTCCAGCGCTTCTCATCATCTCAAGCTCTTCAGACGCTTCGATGTTGTTCTTCATTCGCCATCTCTGAAAGGGCGGCGCGGTGACGAATTGATTTCCAACGGAGAACTGCTTTCACACCCGTAGATCGTGGAGTACGGGTCGCCTAGTTGGCGGCGTATCGGCCAGCGATATGCCCGAAAGTGCTTCTCCGAAGTTTATCGTCCCAGCTTTGTTATTCTTCACAAGCTTCACAAAATCTTGATAATCGCCTTGTTGAACGCCTAATCCATTTGTCGCCGATTATAGGTCGCCGATGAGACATCTTGTATTTTGAACTTTTCGCAAAACCCGATGAAGGAATTGCCGATGAATTGGGGACCGCGTCATGCACGATCCGTTTCGACACCATGTCGATAGATGACATGGTGTTTGATAAACTTGATGACTGCATCACTTTGACTTCTTTTAGCGGGATTGCTTCTTACTTGGAGAAGTAACGGTGATCGCTAGAATAAACCGACGCTTTGATCGACGGAGGAAAATGGGACCTACAACGCCCATTCCCCATGTCTCAATGGCCGGATGTGGCCAAGGATGCAACCGCCCGAGGTTGATGCATATAATTCGGAATCGGTATCCGTGGCATTTCCGAAGGTACGCGATCGCGCCATTAATCATTGTTGGCCGGCAGCCCATTCTCCTCGATTCGATCGAGAGTTTGGGACCACCGGTAAGCACTACATTCACCTTCGTGGTGCTTCGGGACCTCTTCTCTTTGTCCGAGAGGCATCGGAGTAAAGACCATCGCACTCTACGCATATAACATCCGGTCTCGTGGTCGTAGAAGAATCTTGAGCTCTTCACGATTGACTCTCTTCCTTCACGCCGCGTATACCATGTAAGACGTAATCGATGATGGGAAAGCCAATCTCTGGGTTCCACTTGGTTTGGGTTGCATGTACCTCTTTGGTAACTACCCTTTATCTTCTTGTACCTCATCATATCGGGTACGAAGAGTCGGTGAGTCCGACCGTAACTAGTTGTTCGGTGTCGTAAGGTTGTGCTGCCGATATCGCCACGCGGCAATGCATCCGCGATAAGCCGCTCGCAACGGAATATATTCGATGAAGAATTCTTCAAATGAGTCCGCCATTTCAATGGCTACCGATGATAAGGAATTAGATCCGATTTATGACTTCAGAGTTCCGCTGATCTCGCCGACTATCGCTTGTGAATCGCCGAAGCTTCGAGGTATTCAACCCCAGCCCTTACGCTAAGTCCGATAAGTAACGCTGTATTCGCTACGCTATTGGAACAAGGCTCTGAGTGAATAAGCACGGGCATGACATGATTCCTGGGAAACTAAGACAACCCCACCTGGCGAAATCTTAGAACATCCGGGGCACTTGCCACATTAGCCCGAAGTCTGGCCAAAATACAATCGCCATATTTGTTGGTGCGATATAGTGTTGACTTCGTGGACTTCATCCTAAGATCATCATATAGCTCAACCGTCCGCTTTCGTCGTTCAAGAGATCGCAAATCGCTTGTCCTTTGACCGACTTTTGTTGTTTGAAGTACAAGTCATATTGAGACAAGAGCAAAGCCCATTTCGCCAAACGCCAACTCATTGAGGCCGATCGTCATAAATATTCGGACCGGATTTACTGAGATAACATAAATCGCTTGTCCACCAAATAGTGCTTCAGATCAATTCGCGAACACTAATGCAAGGCATTGCTTCTCAACCATTGGATATCGAGACTCAAGACCTAACTAATGCTCCGATAATACATCACCGCTCGCGGATCACGTTATCGCCTTTGCGCAAGTAACGCCAACGAATGGCTGCCATTGATGTAAATCAAGAACGGCTTTCCGACGCGTGCGACAAGAACAGAGGTTTAGAGATATACGACTTAATCTCTTCAAATGCCTTTTGGCAAGCCATCCCAAATGAAGGATACTCTTTTGTTCAACTTAGAAAATGGTTGGCACTTCCTGCATAGGTTCGATATGAACCGCCGGATGTACGCCAATCGCCTCTTGTAACCCCCGAAGTTCTCTCGCATTTCTGAGGTTGCAACTCTTGAATCGCCTTTACTTTGTCGATCGACATGGATTCCTTTGTTGGTGACGACGAAGCCAAGGAACTTGCCACCGACATCCTCAAGGAAGGATTTGGCAGATTCATCTTTAGCCGATGGGTTCGATGAGCTCAATACCGCTCTAAGATCTTTGATGTGATCTCCTTTGTCACGCCACGCACTGTCGCCGACGAAGATTCGATCGCTTTTCCCAGATGATCCCGAAAATTTTAGTCATTGCTCACATATGTGCGCCGCATTTTTCAGCCGAACGGCATGACCGTAGCAATATATATACCGTATGCTCAACGTCGTGGTGTTTGGCATCATCGGTGCATCTTGATCCGATTGTAACCCGAAACCATCCATGAATGACATTATTTCAAATCCACACGCATTGTCAACTATGACATCGCGATGGAAGAGGAAAGTCATCTTTCGCAAGCAGCTGCTCGTGTCTCAGAGTCGCTACGCATCCTAATCAACCATTCTTCTTCGCGGACGGGACTATATTCGCCACCCAATCCGGATGTTGAATTTCCTTGATGAATCCCGATTCTATGAGTTTCTTCACTTCGCCAACGACATAGTGATTTGTGGATGAAACCGCTTTTGCGTTGCTTGACAGTTTGACATCCACCTTGATGTTGAGGCGGTGTCGCCACATTAGGGTCGAGTCCGCATGTCCTCGTAACTCCGTGCTAATACATCGATATACTCCCCGATTAGGGCTTATCAACTCTTTCCTTTCTTCCGAGGGAAGAGTATTGCTGATGTTTATGAGCTTAGGATGCTCTTCGCCACCCATATTGACCTCGACTACCTCGTCCCTAGTGGGGGTCTCTTTGTTCAATCTATCCCTAAACCGCTTCTTTGAGTTGATGGATCCATGGGTCTTCCCATGTTGGCATATCTTCATCACCCTCAATAGTAGCGTGATCACCGTAGTCATATATTTGACATCAAAGCCTTGAAAGCTCCAGGTCGGTGTCGAATCCCAAGTCGAAGAATCGCATTTAATGTCCGCTCTCATCGGGTGGATTATTATCAATCGCCATGAGCATTCATCTTCTCGAGGAGGATTCGTATCCCAATCCCCTTCTAAATGCAGTAGTTATCCGACTTCCCTTTTGGGACATATGCCGCTGGGAGGGACTCGAGGACCTCGCCCAAAGCATAGACCTTCTCCTTATGTCAAGTTGTACCCCACTTCTTCATGATACCCGTTTTTCGGACTATATCCAATGTGTGGAGGATAGGCCCATTGTCATCTTCATCTTCTTCTAAGAAATGATTCGGGCTGAATCCGATTCTTTTCCGTAAACCAAGTCTTTTCACTGCTTGATTCGGATGACGAAGTGTTGTCCCCAAGGAGTCTCAACCGCTTTTGTGTAAAGCAAAATGACCGAAGTTGGTAGGTGCAACTCGATTGTTGTATAAACCGCCATCACATCATTCAAAGACAAAGGGTACTCTAAATCGCCATTTATTGATTCATCGGTAATTTGCCATTACAATGTTCATCCGGACGATTCTTCATCGCCAAGATTGATTACAAGGGTACAATGTTATTTAAAACAAAACCACCACTATAACCAAGCCCGGGTTTTCTGTGACTTTTCTTCACTGCCCTGCCTTGGGCTCGATGATTCTGCCAGACTCATTACCGTAGAGGAGAGAATCGTGAAATAATTCTCCATCCCCTTAAACGGTTGTTTGTCCACACCACCGCCTTGACCTCATTATTCGTCTACATATTTGATACCGATGAAGAGTAGATGGGACTATAACGCTACCGCGGGATCCAAGGTCGCACTCCAACAATAAGTTATAGGAAGTCTCTCACAATCACATAGCAGTGACTTCGACTTTAAGTCCCCATTTGGCACTTTATCCGATTTTACCAAGCGCCGACCGGGTGTTAAACCGTGATCACCGTGTTCGCTGATGCCCACGCGGGATTCCAAGGTGATACATGAGGCGGGGCATGATGCTCACAATGAACCCGGATCGACTTGGATCCTGTTAACTTCAATAGAGCCAATATACCCGTGAAGTAGAGCGCCTATCGTGCTTGAATTGCTCGCCCCATATCCTCCTTTGTAAAAGTAATGCAGGGGAAGTGTTTCGCCGCAAGGTTGCATTGTTGTGCAGGTTCTTCCGGAATCGGCTTGATCTGAGTGAGAAAGACTTCTGAATCAGCTAGAGCCTCTTGTAAAGCTTCCCGGGTCTCCTTCGACAATCGGAGCAACTCGTAGAGAGTTATTCTAGCCGGGATGTTTGCCAATTGGGCCATGACATCGAAGCGGTATGGAGAGCTCGATGTTCCTCGGTCTATCCTCACATCGGGCGATTGAATCGGACTGCTTCGAGTTGAGCTTCCTCGACCCGAGGTCGCTTTCTCCTTTGCTTCGCCTACTTTTTCTTTTTTAGCGTTTGTCGCTTTCTCACTCGAGTGAGAGGAATCACACCCCAGCTTCAGCGCGCCTTCGTTTGGAGTCTCCTGGATACTTGTAGTCAGATTCGTCCACTCCTTGTGGCAAAGACTTCATGCTCTTCTTCAAAACCGAAAGTCACTACTTCTTCATCCCTTCTCAAATTGCTGAAGCAAGATGGCATAGTTTACCTCTTCCTTGGACTTTTTGGTCAAGATGTAGTCCATCGATCGCCTTCCAAAGAAGTCGTGGTGGACCCAAAGGATTTCTCCGCTTCGCCGTAGGCGTGACGAGCCCTCGGTATAACGTCCTCATCTTCGATGAAAATGTCTCCTTTCGAGAACGGACTATTTCATCGAAATCCGCCGAAAGTGACTCGCCTTTGATTCGCCAGTGAGCGGAAGTCTCGGACGGACTCTGGACTTCGATTTTCAATCCGGTGGTGAGAGCCAGGAATCTTTTTGTTTGTGGGTGCGACCGTGATTAGAGTGACCCATTCCTTTAATGGACCTAGGGCCTTGATGGTAAGTTCACCTGCCGTGCATAGAATCGGCTTCACCGAAAGTTTGATGTAGACGCCGAGGTAATTTCGGGCCGATACAACTTTGTTGAGGTGCTCACAATTCGATTCGAGCACGTGAGCAGGGCCGGCTCGCCGGGCGAGCCGGGTTTGGATGCCGTGTTCTCGGAGTTGAAGCCACGACTTGGGCTTCCAAACTAGCCGATTGTTGACGACTTCTTGGTCAGCCTTCTTCAACTCGCCGCTTGTTGCACCAAAGCCCGTGCTTGCGCCGAGGGAGCGCCACGGCTCCTCGATACGCCCCGTTTAGAACGATTCCGCTTGACTCGACCCATTCATTTATCGCCGCTTGTATGAGTCGGCGATCGATCTCGTGACTTCGTTCGAGTCAACTCGACCTTAGATCCGCCATAGCGACCCCCGCCCATTGATTCTTTTGCTCGGGCTAATTGTTTCAGCGCCGACGCTCTCGACGGGCTCTCTTGGAGAGAGTCACAACGCCATTGGCGGAATCGACCCTTGCAGATAGGTGATTTGGCCGCTGTTAAGGCCGGGTATCACCGCTGCTCGTAGTCTTGGCGCGTAGGGTTGACTTCCTTGCCTCCGCGACTGAGGCCGAGTGGGTCTTCCCGCGGGAGACCATCTTGGACTTGCGGGGAGGAGTTGATCTCGACGGGAGAGAGATAGCCTCGAACTTCGTTGGTCGAATTGCATCGACCTCCTCGATGACCGGATCGGGATCCGCGGTTGCGACACGACGGCTTCTTTGTTGAAGCCGTTGGCTCCCACTGTGGTCGCTAGCTTGTTCGCGGTAAAAGTCGGTTTGTTATTCATTGCTTTGTTTGAACTCGTTTACAGCTTTGTTGGCCTACAACAAAATTCAAACAAAAGAGAAAAATGCCTTTTTTTATTTCAGGCGTACAATGAAAACAAAAATTACAACTTCTTCCTTTTAGAACAAACGCCGGATCTCTATTATACGGGATCCTCGCCAGTGGGTTCTTTGCCCGCGTCGGGACTTTTATTCGTCCTGTGGACCACCGTGCAATTCGATCCGTGGAAACCCGTTCGAACTACAGACGAGGGGCTCGCTTCACGGCGAAAAACGGTTTAAGGGGATCACACTCACGAAGGAGAGGATCGCTTCGAGGATCACACTCACGGCGAGAGGATCGCCGAGCCGGTGAGATCTACTAGGAGAAATCACGCTTATTCTCAGAGTCAATTCAATTCGCTTACTCGCATTGTAGATCCGACGTTGATCGAACTCGCGTTTCGCGGGTGCTCGAATCTGTAGGCCGACGTCAGATCTCGCGAGGATTCTTCAAAATCCCCAAAATCCGCTAAGTCCAAGCCCGACTCTCCAACCTCCAAAATCGCAAAAATCCCCGCCGCTCCTCCCCAACTGGAAGACCCCCTATTTATAGAATAGGGGAGAAAGCCGGCCACAAGTGGCTCGCCCCTTGCCGAGCCACCGGCCAAGTTGCCGAGGTGGTCGCCATGTTGTCGAGCCACCTCGCCAAGTGGCCGAGGTACCCCGCCAAGCGGCCGAGGTCCGCCGCCGCCTCGCCGGGCCTGCTTTTCTCGGTCTTCCATGTAATTTTCTCCGTGACGCCGCTGTGTGTTTGAGTCCGTATCCGGTCAACTTTTAGAGCTCAATCGGTTCATTTGCGCTGACGGACTAGCACGGTTGATTCCGCCTCGCCGACGCTTTGAGTTTAGTCAACTCGCTTCGTCGAACTTCGCATCGGGTTTATTCCACGATACGCCGCTTTGTTGACTCTCAGCCTTTGTCGACTCACTTCATGCTCGTCGACTGCTTTATGCTTTGCGCGTAATCATCGCGCCGCTTCATCGCGTTCGATGGGTTGTCCTGTCTCTTCACCGCATCACGAAGTCTCGCTGGTACGATAAGCAATTTTCAATGCCTACACCCGATAGCCGATTTCTTGACACGCAAATGTGTTTTAAGTCCTTAATATTCCACAAAGCTGAAGATAGAAATCCAGAGAGAAGGTTCTGTGACAGATTTAAGTAAAGCAGACGAGTCAGACTCCAAATACTCAGGGATTGTTGAAGATAATCTGTTAGCACTAAGCATCAATTGGTTTAGTCCAGTGATGTTTCCAATAGAGTCAGGTATGGATCCAGAAAGACTGTTACTGTGGAGGTACAGTTCTTTCAAGTTTCTCAATCGGCCAAGTTCATTTGGGATGGAACCGTACGTATATATTATTACTAGACAATGTTAGCCTCTGCAGGCCCTCTAGAGTTGTGACTTCCAACGGTATCGTTCCAACTAGCTCATTCTCTCTCAAGATTAGATCAACCAATCTAGACAGGTTACCCAACCCAGCAGGAATTTTCCCCTTAATATGATTTTCCTCAATACTAAAGAATGCTAGATTCCTCAATACTAAAGAATATTTCCATGGAAGCTGTTGCTGGAAAGGCTTACGTCAACTAGATTAGTGAGGTTGCGCAAAGAGGATGGTATAGTACCCGTTAGATAGTTATCACCAAGATACAAGTAATTAAGTTGCTTCATATTTCCAATCTCAAACGGTATGTTTCCTCTTAACTGATTTCGAGATAAGCTGAGCTCTTGAAGTGTATGAGTAAGAAAAAGGCTCGACGGGATGCTGCCAGTGAGTTGGTTGTCAAATATATACAAAAATTGAAGGAATGATGGGCGAAAGCTGCTATCATTAGAGGGAAGGGTTCCAGAAAGATTGTTGCTAGCGAGAATCAACTCAGTAAGTGATGACATGTTGAAAAAGGCAGGAGGTATTGAACCTGAAAGTTGGTTGCTATCAAGTTGGAGATATTTCAGCCGAGGCAGCCGAGCCAAAGATTCAGGAAGGGGTCCGACTAGGCCATCATTGGAAAGAACGAGCTCCGACAGAAATGAAAGGTTGGCTGTGAGGGGATGGTTCCATAGAGAGGTGTGTTGCTAATGTTAAGAGAAGTGACTCTTTGCCTTTGATGACTGCATGAAACGCCGATCCAGGTGCAAAAGGAGGAGTTGGTGGTCCAATTGGTGGACACAATGTTGCCTGGATCATGGTCCATGACCCAGGCTTTGATGGTCAGGAGCGTCGAGAGGTCGGACATATTGTTATGCTTCACTGCCGATGATGAGGTTAAGAATAATTGCATCAGATGCAATGCTACGAGAACAGATTGGTAAATTTCCATTGATGGAGAACTACGGATTATAGAAGACGAAAGGAACGGATATGTCATGTGAAAACTAATGAAAATGCTCCAACATAAGTGGTATCAGAGCCTGACTTAGAGTATTTATATCCGCTATCGTATGCTTTCGTGGTCGCCACCAAAGGTGGATCCTTCACATCGTAAAAATGTTAGATATCATTTACTGAAGGTATCGGGCACTATTCACGAGTACAAGATCGCTTCATTAGCACGGTTACTATTCACAAATACAGTGATCGTTCATAAATACGATAATCGTTCACGGAGATAGTAAGGAGTTACCGTCGTGGTAGAAGCAATGGCGGCAAAGTTCGAGAATTTCAAGATCGAGAAATTCAACTAAGTAATTTCTGAAAGTTGAAGAAAGCTATCTTGAGAAAAGATAATCGCTTCACTATTAAATAATAATAATAATTCCATACAAACATTTTATTGTACTCTCGCGCAATTCACTGTTTTTGTTGTTTGGGCCCCACTCTTTGACAAATAGCACATCGATTTGCTTTGCAATAATGGAGCACTTGACATAAGAGGAACGAGAGAGTGACTGGTGCAAAACTTCTTCATCTACTGAGATAGATCCAAATCTCCTAGCCGGCCATCGTTCTTTCTCCATCCAATAAAATTGCAACGGGCCCTCAAGGTGTATGAAAGTGAAGTATAAAAGAAAGGAATATGGGCAATTCAAGGAAGCTGGGATTGTTTGGGCTTTTCCCTATGGATTTTGTATTAACAAAGAACTAATCCTCAATAAGAAATTAAAAATAAAATGGCCCAAGATACGTCCAATTGACTTGCGTATGGAAATGACCAATGTTAGTCAAAGAATCCATAATTTAAGCCTTTTGCAGTAGCAATCACTTGTGAATAAAAAAATTTCAACTTTCTAAAGAAAATGGTCTATTGGATTGGGGTGGGTAGAGGAGAGACAAAGGGGTCGTTTTCTGTGTGCTTAGTGAGCAAGTAGCTTGTTTTGGGGAAGTATGTATTATCTATGCATGCATTCATACAGTTACTGGTTCAGGATCTGAAATGAGATAGCTGGGAAATGAAGATGATGGCAAATAGATTTTTGAAACAACTAGCATATACGCTCCGCGTGACGCGGGGGAAGCAAAGAAATCAAGCTCAATTTAAGTACATCGAAGACACATTTCTCTTGAACGGTTTCATCTCTATAGTGATAGTGTTGAAAGGGAATTTGAAATTTTCTGTTTATAGCATGGAAAATAAAAAAGGACAAAAAGATAACAGTACATATACATAACATTCTATGACTGGAGCCTTAAATCCATTCTATGTTTTTTTTTTTTTAATAAAAACAAAGACCTTCCATCAACATAGATTAACACGTGAGGTAATATCCAGTTACTGCAGAAATCAGACTCTCTTTATTTCTTATTCTTTAACGCACTTACTAAACCATTCATGCATCCAATTCAAAAGGCAACATAGTTTGTTGTAATATCTACCAATCGATGGCATGTCATCCAAAGAATATTTTCCTTTAACTTCTCATTCAATAATGCGAAGTTTTCAGATCTTGATTGGGCAAGATGCCGACTACTAGAAGGTTGACACAAGCTATTGTGTATATGTCAGAAAACATGGTGTCTTAGAAGAGCAAGAAGCAATGTGTTGTTTCTACATCAAGTGCGAGTCGAATACAATGCTATGGCAAATCTCATACATGATGATCTAGATTAAGTGGCTACTTGGAGAGTTGGGATTTGTGCAATAGGATTTGATAACGTTGTATTCGATAATCAATCGCCTATTCACATTGCTTCTAATCCAATATTCCATGAGCGGACACAGCACATCGAAATTGATTGTCATGTGATTAGAGAAAATATTGTTGGTATAGAACTTGAAGGTCCTCAAATGGAAACCGAACATGTCAAGACTTGGCACTAGTTAGCGGCCATACTTACTAAAGCACTTGCCAAAGAGTGAGTGCATTTTATTTGTAAGAAGCTCGACATGCATTTTATATATGTTTCAAACTTGAGGAGGAGTTAGAAGTAATTAGGAAATATATAATATTAGGCAAAATATATTATGATATATCTTAGAGACATGGTGATTAAGAGATATTAGGATTGTGATTAGGAAAATAATTGTGATTAGAAAATTCACTCACACATTGCCTACATAATGTAAATATTTGCTATTGTATCCTATATAAAAGGAGCTAGCTTTTAAAGAATGAATGAGAATTTATAATATTCTATTGGGTCTCCCAATTCTTAATTTATTTTGAAATTAGTCCCTCCAACCATGAGTAGACGTAGAAATTAGAGGGATTAATTAGAAACAACTTACAAGAATTGGGATCTAATAACAATTTTAATGATTTGAGGGACTAATTTCAAAATAACTTAAGAATTGAGTAAGATAATAGCAATTTCAAGATTTGAGAGAATATGAAAAATTAATGGAACTAATTTTAAAAAGAAACCCTATATATTAACTTACCCATGTGGCTGCTTTGATATGAATTTTACTTAAAAAAAACAAAATGTCCTTCTAAATGGAACCAATTTGAATCCTTCTCGACAACCTTGCATTGATTGCTCTGATCTCAGAACAAAATTGAGGATTTTTTGTCTTGGGTGCTGATTAAAACCCTAGACCAGCAAAAGTGCGAAATTGTATTAATACTTCATCAGTGGCAGCAGCCACATGTTGGGTGCTGACCCATAAATTATCGAGTAAATATACGCAACAAAGATTAACGCATAAATGCTTCTCATAAGTGCTCCATAATCTCATAATACACACACTATTCTTGATAGAAATAGTAACAAGTAGCATAATACCTCAGTACAATGTTGTCATGTTTCAAACAATACTAGACACGGACATATACTCCATCTTGATCTTCTGCAGTTTTGGAACAACATCTTTCATAGCAAGTCTTTCTGTAGGTAAGTAACTTGAACAGATAATCCCCAGCTCCAATATACAAGATAGACAAGCCTGCATTGAAATTAAGTCATTCCTCGCCTTTCATTTCCATTCTCATCTTTCAAGAGGTTGCAGTCCGCTATATCCAACAGGCCTGTAAGATTTGCTTCGATACCCACTGTCGGATGTTTGAATCTCCAGTGAAAATAGGATCAGTAGGCTTCTTTCTCAGAAAGATTTCAAGCAACAATATTCCAAAGCTATAGACATCTCCCTTTGCAGAGACTCTTCCAGTTGATGCATACTCTATACAACAAACACAGAATAATATAAATTATTGGTGATTAAATTTGAAATGAAAGCATGTCAATTTAATTACCTGGAGCAATATATCCAATTGTCCCTGCCGTGCTTGCTGAGGTTACACTCCGGTTGTCACCACTCAGTAGTTTTGCAATGCCAAAGTCGCCACTGCACTCATTTCTTCATCCAGAAGGATGTTGCTCGGTTTTAGATCACAATGCAGTATAACCTCAGAATGCTGGTGATGAAGATAGTCTAGAGCTGAAGCTACATCAATTACTATATTAATCCTTTGGAGTAGGTTCAAGCAGTAATTATGGGAGTAGAGCCATCTTTCCAGACTTCCATTAGGCATGAATTGGAGGACGAGTGCCTTGAAATCCAAGTTGGAACAAGCGCTGATGATTCTAACAAGATTTCTGTGTCGAACCATCCTCAAAGCATGACACTCAGTATCAAAACTCCTTGAAGCTCCTTCGATTTCCAAATTCAAGACCTTTATGGCAACAAGAAGACCGTCATCTAAAAGCCCTCTGTACACAGAACCAAAGGTCCCCATTCCCAGAAAGTTTATTTCGCTGAAGTTGTTAGTGGCACGAACAAGCTCGTAGTATGAGATCAATCTATGGTGAGTAGGAGAGAGCATGCTAGTAGGGGCTAGACTCTTGGCTCTCCTTCTACAAAATCTTAATAAGATCCAAAAACCAAGAAGAAGGATTCCGGAAGAAGCAATAACAGGGAGGATATACCACAGCAAATGCCTCCCTGAATTAGAATCTGTAGAATCAAATGGATTACAAGATGGAAAGCCAAATCTGGGTGCTCCACATAATGCTGCATTTCCTTTCAAAGATACGACACTGGCATTTAAAAAGGCACCGCCATTTGGAACCTTTCCTTCCAACTTGTTGAAAGATAAGTTCAGGACGCTGAGATGTCGGATTTTGACTAAGGACTCGGGTATAACACCTGAGAGCTCATTGCAAGAAAGGTTCAGGACATCGAGATTAATAAGATCACCAAATGATTCAGGAATGTGCCCGTCGAATGAGTTATTTGATAGATCTAAATAATTGATTTCGAGATACTTTGGAGGGCTTGGAAGGTTACCCGACAGCTGATTTACTGATATATCGAATGCATATAAATCCATGTTCCACAATGTTAATGGCAGCGATCCAGTGAGAAGGTTTTGTGACAGATTTAAGATCTGTAGACGAGTCAGACTCCCAATAGTTTCAGAAATTGTTGAGGATAACCTGTTAGCACTAAGCATCAAGTCCTCTAGTCCAGTTATGTTACCCAGCGAGTCAGGTATGGATCCAGAAAGATCATTCTCATGGAGGTAGAGTTTTTTCAAGTTTCTTAATCGGTCGAGCTCATGTGGGATGGAACCGTATATCCTGTTACTATGCAAACTTAGGTATTGTAGGCCTTGTAGGGTGGTGATTTCAGATGATATCATTCCAGCTAGCTCATTCTCGGCTAGGTCTAGATAGGTCAATCCAGACAGGTTACCCAGCTCAATAGGAATTTTCCCCTTAATATGATTATTGTAAATACTAAAGATTGCGAGATTTCTCGAGATTGCCTATGGTATATGGAAGAATGCCATCCAGCTCATTTTCACCAACATCCACAAAATCTAAAACTCTGCAGTTTGAAAGCGATGCAAGGAAGTCAACTCCTCCTGTTAGTTTGTTTCCTCCTAGCAAGCTTGTAAGGTTAGACATGTTCCCAAATTGCAAACGCACTGGTCCGGTGAGACTGTTACTGCTCAGGTCAATGACTGTGAGTAATGACAAATTGGAAAGGGAAATTGGTATAGGACCAGTAATACCACCACAGTGACTAATCTGCAAATCATCAAGGTTCGTAAGACGACCCAACTCCTCAGGAATATTCCCATGGATGCTGGTGTTGGTAAGGCTTAAGTCGGACAGGTTAGTTAGGTTACCTAAAGAGGATGGTATGGTACCCGTTAGATAGTTAGTTCCAAGATACAATATATTAAGTTGCTTCATATTTCCAATCTCGTACGGGATGTTTCCGGTTAGCTGGTTAAAACTCAAGCTCAGAATTTGAAGAGTACGACTACTGCAAAGGCTAGACGGGATGCTGCCAGTGAGTTGGTTGAAAGATATAGACATTCTATTTGGGAACAATGGATGGAAGTTGCTATCATTAGAGGGCAGGGTCCCTGAAATACTATTGTGCGCGAGATACAATTCAATAAGCGATGACATGTTGAAAAAGGCAGGGGGTATTGAACCTGAAAGCTGATTACCACCAAGTCTGAGCACTTTCAGTCGAGGCAACTGAGCCAGAGATTCGGGAATGGTTCCAACTAAGCTATCATTGGATAGTGAGAGCAGAGACAGAAATGAAAGGTTGCTGATGTGAGGAGGGATGGTGCCGTAGAGCGGCATGTTGCTAATGTTGAGAGCAGTGACTCTTTGTCTTCGACGGCTGCAGGAGACGCCCATCCAGGTGCAAAAGGAGGCATCAGTGGTCCAGTTGGCGGATAGACTGCTGCCTGGATCACGTTCGATGACCTGGGCTTTGATGGCCAAGAGGCTCGAGAGGTCGGTAATGTTGTTATGCTTCACCGCCGATGATGAGGTAAACAATAATAGCGTCAGATGCATTACTAAGAAGATAGACTGGTAGGTTTCCATTGATGCCAGTAAAAGGAAGATTATAGAGGATAAAAGAAATTGACACTTCACGAGGGAAGATGCTCAACATAAATAGGCCAGCTGATTTGATCACAATAATCACTGGACTAGACTGGTAGGCTTAATTCGTCTAGTCCAGTGATGTTACCTAGTGAGTCAGGTATCAATCCAGAAAGACTATTGCCGGTGAGGTATGTCAAAGAGTACCGCCGCCCAAACAAAACAAAACGAGCGGCAGACCGAAGCGAGACGCCATCGCTTACAAGAAATCACCGTAGAATCGCCAGAAGAATCAACTAAGAATAGGAAAATATTATTATTATATTTTGAATAGTGATTTTCCAAAAGCCTATAATAAAAGCCTGCATTTCTTCTAAACTCATCCGAAACAACAACTCCTCCTGATATGTAAGTGAGAGAAAATAATAGAGAGTATCTCCTCAGTAAGAGAGATTGAATCTCCTGTTTTTCTCATAGTAATTCTTCTATCCTCGCCGTGGTTTTACCCCAAATTCATTTAGGAGTTTTCCAATAAATCTGTTCTTTATTACTTCTATAATATTTTAGGCATGACTCGCTTCTATTGGGCCCGTGGATTTGTCCCAACAAGTGGTATCGAGCTCGACTTAGGGTATTTATATCCGCTTATCGTGATGCTTCGTATCACACCAAAGGATCCTTCACACGAAAATAAGCTAGATATCATTTACTCTTTGAAAGGATCGGGCACTATTCATGAGTACGCGGTATTGTTCATAACACGCGATCGCTCATTAAGCACGTTACTATTCACAAATACTGGCATCGTTCATAAAATGATATCGCTCACATGGAGATAGTAAGGAGTTACCGTAGAAGCAATGGCAAAGTTCGAGAATTTCAAGATCGAGAAATTCAACGGGAGTAATTTCGCGTGGAAGTTGAAGATAAAGGCTATCTTGAGAAAAGATAATTACTGGCGGCCATCGGTGAAAGGTCACGGACATCACAGATGATAAAATGTGGAATGAGATGGACGGAATGCTATTGCAAACCTCCATCCGCATTTAGCACGGGTGCATCCAAAGATGAGGAGAAGAAGACGAAAGGAGATTTGGGACACTCTAACAAAGGTATATGAGGCTAAATCCTCCACAATAAAAACTTCTTAAAAGAAGACTTTACACTCTCCTGGATGACGGAATCTACATCGGTGACCGACCACATCAACACCTAAACACATTGTTCTCCACCAACGTTGGGGCATACAATCGTGTGAATGAACGTCGGAGCTTCTACCAGAGTCTACCTCGACCGTGATGATCAACTCATCATCAACCTCACAAATAACGCCCCTATGGAGAAGCTAGTTTTCGACGTTACGCTCGAAGAAGAAAATCGCGAAGAACAAAGAAGACAAAACGGGCAAGTTCGCAGAAGCGGAGGCCTTATCGGTGACGAGGAAGATCAACGGAACCAGCTCCGTGGGAGTCATGCTCGTGGTAGATCAAAGTCAAGGAGTAAGCATATCAAATGCTACAACCGTGGCAAGAAGGGCACGCCAAGCCCGAGTGTTGGCACAATAAGAAGAGTAGTGATAAAAGTCTTGAGCCATCAACATCTCAAGGATGCGTTGTCGGACATCGACGATGGTGAAATCTTATACTGATGGAGCAAACACTGTTGATGAAGGCAGGAAGAGGTTTGCTGATGTCTGGCTTTTAGATTCAGCAGCTTCTTGGCACATGACTTTCCGGAGGGAATGGTTCCACAAATATGAACCTATCTCAGGGGGATCTGTATTCATGGGAAATGACCATGCCTTGGAGATTTCTGGTATTGGTACTGTCAAAATCAAAATGTTTGATGGTACAATACGCACCATTCAAGATGTACCATGTGAAGGGCTTGAAGAAGAATCTATTGTCTTTGGGACAATTAGATGAACTGATGCAAGACCCATAGAAAATGGGATCATGAAAATTGTTAGAGGAGTGCTTGTAGTGATCAAAGGAGAAAAGATAGCTGCAAATCTATACATGCTCAAGGGAGAGACTCTACAGAAAGCTGATTCATGTGTGGCGTCAACCAGCAGTGGAGAAGAAGAAACCATGATGTGGCACCGTAAACTAGGCCACATGTCAACGAGGTTTGAAGATTCTCTCCGATGAACTCGCCTCGGGCTCAAATCGGTAGCTCTTCTATTTTGTGAGCATTGTGTTACGAGCAAGCAAAGATCGGCTAAAGTTCAACACATCGAAGTTCTAGAAGCAATGCTATTCGAACTGGTTCGTTCGATGTATGGCAAGCACCGTTACATCCATGGGAGGTGCGAAGTATTTCGTCCTTTATTGATGATTACTCCGGAGATGTTGGGTGTATCCTATCAAGAAGGCGGATGTGTTCTCGCCTTTAAAGCCTACAAAGCCGAAGTCGAGCTTGAATCGACAAGAAGAAGACCGCTTGAGGTCGATAATGGAGGAGAATACACAGACGGTGAATTTCTCGCGATGTGAAGCAAGAAGGCATCAAAGACAATTCAAGACGGCGTATACCCACAACAAAATGGAGTAGCGAGCGGATGAACGTAACTCTATGGAAAGAACCGAGCAATGTTGGCTACGCAAATCTAGAGAAAGTCTTTTGGGCGTAAGGTAAAACCACTGTTATGTGGTGAATCGATCTCCATCAACCGCAATACGCTTGAAGACACCGATGGAGATGTGGATCGGCAAGCCACCGATTATTCCAACCTCCATATATTTGGAAGTCTAGTGTATGTACAACGCCAAGAAATTACAAAGCTGGATTCAAAATCCAAAATGTATATTCTTAGGGTATGCCGATGGAGTAAAGGTATCGCCTGTGGAATCCCATACCCACAAGGTTATCATCACAGAGATGTTATCTTTGTAGAAAATCAACGCAAAGAGAAGAGAAAGGAAGCAAAGTGGAAGGACTCAGACGTAGATATTCGTGGAAAATGATCAAGATTCTTTCCGCGCGAACCGGAGCATGATGTACAAGAACCGTCGGCCGGGATCCGAAGTTCAAGGTCAACTCGCGAGAGAAGACCACCCTTGGCACTCGGAGTATATTACGGAGAGTAATGTTGCATACTGTCTTCTAACGGAGGATGGAGAGCCATTAACTTTCCATGAAGCTGTAAACAGTACAGACGCATCTTTGTGGATGATAGCAATGCAGGAAGAGATCGAAGCTCTCCAGAAAAATAAGACTTGGGAACTTGTGTCACTACCACAAGGAAGGAGGACCATTGGAAACAAATGGGTCTATAAGATCAAGCGAAATGGCGATGATCAAGTGGAGCGATATCGTGCTAGATTGGTGGTCAAAATATATGCTCAGAAAGAATGTATTGACTTTAATGAAATATTTTCTCCTGTCATTTATGACTTTTAACGTAGAATATGGCTATGGCTATATTTGACTTACATCTAGAGCAGCTAGATGTGAAAATAACATTTCTTCATGGAGATCTTGAAGAAGAAATTTATATGCTCCAACCAGAAGGTTTTGAAGAAAAAGGAAAAGAGAACTTGGTTTGCGAGTTAAACAAATCTCTCATGCGGTCTAAACAGTAGCCAGGTGTTGGTACAAGAGATTTGATTCATTCATCATGAGCCTTGGATCTTGACTCAATTGAGACCCTTGTGCATATTTCAAGAGGTTTGGCGAAAATAACTTTGTTATTTTGTTGTTGTATATTGACGACATGTTGGTTGCAGGCCCCAACAAAGATCGTATCAAAGAATTGAAGGCTCAATTGGCTAGGGAATTTGAAATGAAGGATTTAGGATCCGCAAACAAGATTCTAGGGATGCAAATTCTGAGACCGAAATAATAGGAAGATTTGGCTTTCTCAGAAGAATTATTTGAAGAAAATCTTGCGGCGCTTCAACATGCAAGATTGTAAGCCAATTTCTACCCCACTTCCTATTAATTTTAAATTATCCTCCAATATGTGTCCTAGCAGTGAAGAAGAGAGGATGGAGATGTCTCGTGTATGCATGTGATGGGAAGTTTGATGTTCGCGATGATTTGTACAAGACCGGACATTGCACAAGCGGTGGGAGTGGTTAGTCGCTACATGGCGAATCTGGTAGAAACATTGGAATCTTTGTAAAGAGGGTCCTAAGATACATTAAGGGCACCTCGATGTTGCATTATGTTATGGGGATCCGATTTTTTGTCGGTGGATATGTTGATTCCGATTATGCAGTGGCCGTGATAATAGCAAATCCACCACGAGCTATATGTTTGCACTGGCGATTTATGGTGGTTTCAAACTACTGATTGCTATTGCTACTTCAACAACGAAGCGAATATGTAGCGACTACACAAGCTAGTAAAGAGGCGATATGGTTGAAGATGGTCTTTGGAGGAACTCGGCCATGAACAAAAGAAGATTTCTCTATTTTGTGACAGTCAGAGTGCTATGCATTTGGCAAGAAATCCAGCCTTTCATTCAAAGACCAAACACATTCGAGTTCAGTACCACTTTGTTCGTGAGAAAATGGAGGAAGGAACCGTGGATATGCAGAAAATTCACACCAAAGACAACCTAGCAGATTTTTTGACAAAAGCAATCAATACTGACAAGTTTATTTGGTGTAGATTCTCTTGTGGTCTGACGGAGACGTAAGCAACATAGAGATGGCAAGATAGAAAGAATGGTGTGAAGATATGATTGATACTCAATCAAATCTTCAAAGTGGAAGATTAAGAGTGGGGCCGATCGAGGAGGAGCCCGCTAAAACAAGAACAAAATGAGGCTACCATAGAAGCCCGAGAATATGACTGCCTTCTGATGCAATCATATATGTCAGCTGTAGTATGAGGGAAAATATTATTATTATATTTTGAATAGTGATTTTTCAAAAGCTATAAATAGGCCTAGAGTTCTTCTTCAGAAACTCATCCCAGAAACAACAACTCCTCTGCATATAGAAGAGTGAGAGAAAATAATAGAGAGAGTATCTCCTTGTAAGAAGAGAGATTGTAATCTCCTAAGTTTTTCCTCATAGTGAATTCTTCTATCCTTGCCCGTGGTTTTTACCCCAAATTCATTTAGGGGGTTTTCCACGTAAATCTGTGTGTTCTTTATTACTTGTGCACTATTTTAGCTGCGACTCTGCTCTATTGGGCCCTGGGTTTGTCCCAACAGTTCTCTCAACATCACAAGTTATATGACATTAAATAAAAAAAAAAACACCACCAATGTGGAATATGATCCCAAGCTCACTTTTCCAAAATTTAGTTTGAAATAAATTTCATCTTGTAAAAGAAAATCCAAGCTCACTTTTCCCAAATCTAGTTTGAATTAAACTATTCTATGACATATGATTCCCTAGATTCATTAATGCAAGAAGATATCCTAAGAGAAACGCATCTCTAAATTATGAACCTTCCACAAATTACATTTTCAAAGGCTATGTTTGGTTTCAGCGAAAATAATGAAAAAGAAAATGAAAAGGAAAGAAAAAGGAAGCGAAAGGAAAAGAAAGAGAAACCAGATTCACATTTATGTTTGGTTAGAAAGAAAGTTGTAAGAAAGAACTCAATAGAAAATGATACAATTAAATTAATTTATGTTATATGATAATCTATAGTAATTCATTGTTTTTATTTTGTTTTCATTTTTCAAATTCATTAATATGGATAATATATGAATTCAATAGATATGTCTCCAAATTAAATTTTACATAGGAATTTCTAAACAAATCATATATAGAAAGAGAAATAAGAACTTTACACACATTCCAATATAAATTTTAAATCAATGCAAACAATATATAATATCCATACCAAGAAAGTAAACATTAGTGCAAAATATTGAATCAACACAAACTATATATATATATATATATATATATATATATATATATATATATATATATATATATATATATATATATATATATATATATATATATATATATATATAGAATAGTGTCTTATTTAACTTAAGTTACAAGCATCAACTTTTTATCCACTATCTACTGGCATTTATGTGATGACAAATCTCAAAGTCTACTTTTATAT
>CM022704.1:74010416-74043345 GCA_012295165.1 Asparagus setaceus
CAACAAAAAGCAGCATCTCTCAATCCTGAAGCAGACCAACATATTATATATGAAAATCACCTATCTCGACGAGACTGAGCCATCCAAATTACCAGATTCTCAAAATTTCATCATCAGCAGCAGATTATGATAGAAACTGAATTTAAGTGATATATATTCAATTATTTGAAGGCCAAGTTAAATTCTAAGAAGCTCAAGAGCATTTAAGAGAAGCCCAAGAGTCTTAAAGGAATTAAATATAAAGAAATAAAGCCCATAAAGCCCATCTCTGGGATTAAATCAATGATCTAGATTATTTGGAGAGATCCTATGACTATGAGTTGTTTAGGGCTAACCTAAATCCTATGGTTGTGAGCTACATTTGGGGCCAAGAATCCAAAGTTGGAGAGATTCTTATTATCTATAAGAGGTAGAGGAGGGCTTGAGGGGTGAAATATTTTGTAAAAACTCTATTGGAGAGGAGGGTTACTCTTAATTGAGAAGACCTTCCAAAATTATAACTTTTCTTAACAATAAATAAAATTTTTCACCCTTCAATTTCCTTTCTCTTCTTCTAATCCAAGGACCAAAAGGAGGATTAGATTAAGATCGAGTTGTTGGTTTCTATTTTATTTCTTTTATATTTTCTTTCTTGTTCATTTAATTACTTTGTAGCTTAGATTTACTTTCATGCAATTTAATTTCATGCAATTTACTTTCATGCAATGTATTTAATTTTGTATTTACTTTCTAGAATAGATTTTTCTTTTCTTTAATTCACCTTGAGGCTAGAACCCTCTAGGGAATTACCTTTTCTAAGTGTGGAGCCATATTTGTGGGATCCCTAGAGATTGTTTGAAACTAGCTAACAAATCCTACTCATTCTTGTGAGATTGAGATGCTAAGTGGATCTACTCTAGATTCTTCATATCTTTAATTAATCCTCCATACTTTACCTTCTTTATTTTCCTCTTATCCTTGCTTTTCATTTGTTTGTTATTTTCCTTTATTCTTGATTCTTGATTTCATTGATTTTACTTCTCTCTCAATCTCATATTCCCTCAATGTGCATATAATCTCAAACCTAGTTTTGTTATTATGTACATATAACCACAACCACATTCTCAACTTCATTTTCTCCTCTTTTGCACATAATCCACAACCACTCTCTAGCCCCTTCACCACCACTTTCACCATTTTTCACTTTTATTTTATTTGAATAACTCCTAATTGTCATGCGATAATTTGAGAACCAAAACTTGAACAAAATTCTTCCTACTTCCTGCTCGTGGGATCGATAATCTTAAATACTATAACTTGATAAAGGTTGTATACTTACAACTAAGGTAATCACTCAAAAATTACCCATCAAGTTTTTGGCCGCTGTTTGGAACTGCATAAGTAGGATTTTGATTAACTTTGGTTCCTTAACTTGTGTGTTTTTTTTTTGTGTAGGAACTTGGAGCTTGAAGATCAAGAGTTGAAGATTCAAGATTAAAGAATTGCCTCCAACGAGGCTTTATGCTTTTGCATGGGTAACTTCCGTTGATGTATATAATCACGCCACTAACCTCTGAGTTTAGCTTTTAAGAGAGCGGAGTCCTTTCTCTCCTAAAGCCCAACACGCCGACCGCCAAGGACGGGCCTACAAAGAAAGAGGGACTCGCGGAAGGGCGGAGTTGATCTCTCCGTGGTTCCTCCGACGGCCAAGTTAGTAGAGTGGGAGATAATCTAATGGAGCAGAATTCACTGAAAAGATTGCTTACTTGGTTCACTGCACACGCTGCTACTTATACCAGGGTTATGGGGTTTCGCCTTTCCGCTATCAAAACCATTGCCGAAGTCGCTCTTTCTTCCACGTGAGCAAGAATCGGGTCAACATCTCTCCTGCCTCGCTACGGTGGTCGGCCTTACAGTGTCAAATCGCGGTAATTTGAGGGTTAGTGGTCTATTCGCCATTAATGGGATGGGATTGATCACCAGAAATTTACGCTAGGTCCGAGGTGCCTTAAATACCGGAGACGGGGAGTTAAGGGTCACAACAAGATTTAATGCGATGTCATGGGCTCGAAAACCGTGATAACCGCCGCTTGAGTGGAGGAAGCCACGCAGATGAGGTAGGTGGGAGCCGAGGCCGTGGCCGACTCGCCGCCTCCCTGATGTTTTTCGGTAGTCAATCGGAAGGACGACTGTGGTCGCCGTGGTCGCCCCCGGGACCCGTATCGAAGAGGGTCTAAATTTGCTTCGCATTGTGGGAAAGGCCGACAACCGGTAGGACGGGTCGTAGTGGGTGACGGCCGGGAGGACGACTAGCACGCTTTCGCCGTCCGAAGCGACTAGCGGTTGAATGTGATAGCCGGTCATCCCTACACCGCCCGATGGGATGAGCGACGGAAATGGCTCCGGCGCTTAATCAAATGGGCGACGACCATCACCGCTTCGCCGTCTCTGGAGGGAGTTGCCATTGGCCTACTTGCACCGCTCGCTGGCCTTATGGTGATAGTCGCTATTGACCATGGCGGGGTCGTGGCCGCCTGTGGCCTGCGCGGAGGCTCGTGGTTCCGTTCTCGCCGAGCAAGCAAGCTTATCCGTCGCCATTTGTTTTTCATCACCGTTAGTGGTTATGACCATAACATTCTCTATCTAGTATTTTCAATTCCACCCTTTAGATAGTTCATATACATTAGAGACAATTAGGATTAAAAAATAAAAATTTTTTCTACACAATAAATAAAATTTTTCACCCTTCTCAATTTTCTTCTCTAATCCAAGGACCAAAGGAGGATTAGATTAAGATCGAGTTGTTGGTTTCTATTTTATTTCTTTTTATATTTTCTTTCCATTTAATTACTTTGTAGCTTAGATTTACTTTCATGCAATTTAATTTCATGCAATTTACTTCTTCATGCAATGTATTTAATTCTTGTATTTACTTTCTAGAATAGATTTTTCTTTTCTTTAATTCACCTTGAGGCTAGAACCCCTGGGAATTACCCTTTCTAAGTGGAGCTAATATTTGTGGGATCCTAGAGATTGTTTAAAACTAGCTAACAAACCTACTCATTCTTGTGAGATTGAGATAAGCTGTGGATCTACTCTAGATTCTTCATATCTTTAATTAATCCTCCATACTTTACCTTCTTTATTTTCCTCTTATCCTTGCTTTTCATTTGTTTGTTATTTTCCTTTATTCTTGATTCTTGATTTCATTGATTTTACTTTCTCTCAATCTCATATTCCCTCAATATGCATATAATCTCAAACCTAGTTTTGTTATTATGTACATATAACCACAACCACATTCTCAACTTCATTTTCTCCTTTTTAACATAATCCACAACCACTCTCTCTAGCCCCTTCACCACCACTTTCACCATTTTCTCACTTTTATTTTATTTGAATAACTCCTAATTGTCATGCGATAATTTGAGAACCAAAACTTGAACAAAATTCTTCCTACTTCCGCTCCTCGGATCGATAATCTTAAATACTATAACTTGATAAAGGTTGTATACTTACAACTAAGGTAATCACTCAAAAATTACCCATCAAGTTTTTGCCGTGAACGTGCATAAGTAGGATTTTGATTAACTTTGGTTCCTTAACTTGTGTGTTTTTTTTTGTGTAGGAACTGGAGCTTGAAGATCAAGAGTTGAAGATTCAAGAAAGAATTGCTCCAACGAGGCTTTTATGCTGCTTTTGCATGGGTAACTTCTCTATCTAGTATTTTCAATTCCACCCTTTAGATAGTTCATATACATTAGAGACAATTAGGATTAAAAAATAAAAATAAAAATAAAAAGATTTTTACCCTTGTTAACCTAATAAACTTCATTTCTTTGATTGTCCAATTCATAATAAACAATGAAAAGATTTTTATTTTGCATCCTTTTAGTTGCTTTTAATTCCTAGGGTTGCATTTCATATAATAGTAGGAATTCACCAAGTGATTTGAGCATCTTGATTTGGCACACACTTGAAAATATCTTGGGCAAAACCCCTAATCAAGATAAGGTGAGGGATTTCATCACCCTTTCATTAGCCCAAAATCACTAATTCCTCACTACACATACCCAAGCCTCTTAAAACTGATTAGACGTTGGCCCCTAAGGATTCGAGCTCATTAAGGAACAAGAAATCCTTAAGTGAACCGGTCTAAGTTTATTTGGATTAATTGGTGTCTAAGGCAAGGTTTAGGGGTTGCGTAAGACGCTCCGCAAGGAAAGAGGTACTTAATTGATCTTTGATCTCCCTCTAGTACTATCCTTACCTGGCTAATTACCTGAGTAAACTTTGATCTTTTCACTAAGGAAATTTTGGTTAGAGTCGGTCTAAGTCAAGTTTAGGCTTGACTCTAAAGTTAGGGTGATTGAAAAGTGATTGCCTTGATTTGTTTTTAGTTAGTTTTTTCCTTTTTTTCTCATAATCTTCTTAACTTTTTCTCTTGTCCTTTTTCAAAAAAAAATGATTTTGGTGTATGCAAACTTGGGTTAGGGATAATACCAATCGTTTAATTCGTTTTGATCCATCTCTTGAACCAAACGAAATGACCAATACCAACCCACCTGTTCTTCAAGATGTTTGTTACCCCACTAGAAATGCAATCCCCTCTTGCATAAAACTCCCCGAGGTCAATGGAGCAAATTTTGAACTTAGACCGCATTTATTAACATGCTTCCCAAATTTCTAGGAGTAGAAACCGAAGACGCTTACATTTTCATCTCCGAATTTGAAGAAGTTTGCCTCATGATCAAGATGAGGGACTTAACCGAAGATGCGATCAAACTCCGATTTATTCCATTTGCCTTTAAGGACAAAGCCAAAAAATGGCTGTATAGCTTGCCCACAGATTCCATCTCAACTTGGAGTGAATTTGTAAACG
The DNA here is from genome assembly GCA_012295165.1 of Asparagus setaceus. Classification (NCBI taxonomy): domain Eukaryota; kingdom Viridiplantae; phylum Streptophyta; class Magnoliopsida; order Asparagales; family Asparagaceae; genus Asparagus; species Asparagus setaceus. The sequence continues at coordinate 74,015,278 of CM022704.1, forward strand.
TTTTTCTGAAAAAAAAATTTCCTATCCACAAAACGGTCAAGCTTAGAAACAGCATTCAAAATTTTAAAATTATCCCAGAGAATCTTTTGGAAGTATTTTGACAAATTCAAAGATCTTCTTATCCATGTCCTCACAATGGTCTTGAAAAGTGGCGATTATGCCAAATCATTTATGAAGGATTGGATTATTCTTCAAAACTTTCTTAGAGTCAATGTGTCAAGGGGATTTCATGAAGAAAAATGCCGATGAAGCTTGGGACTTTTAAAGAGTTTATCAGAAAACCATGCGATGGGAACATTGTGATGACCGTGTTTCATCGGTTCCCAACCCAAAACCGTGGTCTTTCCTTAGAAGCGAACATAGCCTCAAGCAAAGATGGCTACAATCATGTGGGTTAGAAGCTTTAGAAGTCAAAGAACGAGCTCGGCTCAAATCAACCAAGTTTCGCTCAGGGTTGTCATAACTATCTGTCTCCATCTCATGTTTGGAGGAATGTTCTCTTTTAGGATCGGTCACCACTAGGTCGGATAAGCCGCATTCCGGTCAGGTGAATGATCCATTTTCTCCAACCTACAATCTAGGTTGGAGAAATCATCAATTTTGCATGGAACCGGAAACTACTCAGAAATCAAAATTTCACTCTTCAACCCAACAATTCCCTAGGGCAATGCAGTTCCTCTCAATTTTCAACAACCAAATCTGTCATTTCAAAATCGGTCTCCTCATCACCAATCGCAAATCACACTCCTCAAATTGCTGATCATGATAAACATCTTAATGTTCGGAAAAGGGTCTAGAAACTTTGATTAAAACCTCTACGGACCACGAACTTATTGACTCAAACATCAAACACGTTGAATTCCTTCATGAAATCAACCGGGCAAATCCTCACTTCCAACACTCAAGCCATAGCTAGGTTAGAAACCCAACTTGGTCAACTAGCTAATGCCATGAGTGAGAGAGAAAGGAACTTTTCGAGTCAACCCGTGCCCAACCCGAAGGACACGGATCAAGTTCAACCTACTAATGAAGTGAATGCAATCCATTCACTACGGTCGTAAACAGTCGATAATCGAGGTTAGAATGCCTCTAAGTGAAACCCTTGAACCGTAACAAATTCTCTCCTTCGATGTCTCTACTCGAGAAATCACACCCTTCTGATGACCCAGAACCTGAACCTGAACCTGAACCAGAGTCTAATTTTGATCGGTTTAAACCAGTTGCTCCTTACCCGGATAGACTCAGGCCTAGGAAGCACTCCTCTCATTAGGAGAAAATTCTAGAGACTTTCAAGCAGGTCAAGGTCAACATTCCTCCTTTAGATGTCATTGAACAAATTCCTTCTTATGCCAAATTTTTAAAGGAATTATGTACCAAAAAGAGGCAAATAAATGTTTCAAAGAAAGTCTTTCTCGCCGCCAATATCAGTGAAGTCCTCTCAAAGTCTGTACCATTGAAACATAAGGATCCAGGTTGTCCTACCATCCCATGTATCATTGGTAATACTCGTATCGATAAGGCGCTTTTAGACTTAGGGGCCAGTGTCAACTTGCTTCCGTATTCGATCTATCAACAACTAGGTGTTGGGGAACTCAAGCCACTAGATGCACACTTGAGTTAGATGATAGATGCATTAAGGTCCTATGGGTGAAATAGGATGTATTGATAAAGGTTGGAGACTTTATTTTTCTGTTGATTTAGTAGTCACGGAAGCGCCTTCGTTCCAATCCCAAAGACGAGATATCCGTGATCTTAGGAAGACCGTTCTTAGCCACTTCTAATGCTCTCATCAAGCGTAGAGGCGGTCACATGGTCATCTTTTGAGAATCATTGGCGAACTTAATATTTTCAATCGAGGAAATAATATTGATAATCACCTTCGAAATCAATTACATCCAAGAAAGTTCTCTTTAGGATCCGGTCACCACTAGGTCGATAAACGCCGCATTCCCGCCCGGTATGATCCATTTTCTCCAACCTACAATCTAGGTTGGAGAAATCATCCAATTTTGCATGGAACCGTGGAAACTACTCCGAAATCAAAATTTCACTCTCTTCAACCCAACAATTCCCTAGGGCAATGCAGTTCCTCTCAATTTTCAACAACCAAATCTGTCATTTCAAAATCGGTCTCCTCATCACCAATCTGCAAATCACACTCCTCAAATTGTCGATCATGATAAACATCTTAATGTTCGAAAAGGGTCTAGAAACTTTGATTAAAACCTCTACACGCACTACCTAACTTATTGACTCAAACATCAAACACGCTGAATTCCTTCATGAAATCAACCGCAAATCCTCACTTCCAACACTCAAGCCATAGCTAGGTTAGAAACCCAACTTGGTCAACTAGCTAATGCCATGAGTGAGAGAGAAAGGAACTTTTCGAGTCAACCCGCGCTCCAACCCGAAGGACACGGATCAAGTTCAACCTACTAAGCCGGTGAATGCAATCCATTCACTACGGTCGTAAACAGTCGATAATCGTTAGAATGCCTCTAAGTGAAACCCTTGAACCGTAACAAATTCTCCTTCGATGTCTCTACTGAAATCACACCCTTCGATGACCCGTAACTCGAACTGAACCTCCCAGAGTCTAATTTTGATCGGTTTAAACCGGTTGCTCCTTAGGATAGACTCGAGGCCTAGGAAGCACTCCTCTCATTAGGAGAAAATTCTAGAGACTTTCAAGCGGTCAAGGTCAACATTCCTCCTTTAGATGTCATTGAACAAATTCCTTCTTATGCCAAATTTTTAAAGGAATTATGTACCAAAAGAGGCAAATAAATGTTTCAAAGAAAGTCTTTCTCACGCCAATATCGCTGAAGTCCTCTCAAAGTCCGTACCATTGAAACATAAGGATCCGTGTTGTCCTACCATCCCATGTATCATTGGTAATACTCGTATCGATAAAGGCTTTTAGACTTAGGGGCGGTGTCAACTTGCTTCCAGATTCGATCTATCAACAACTAGGTGTTGGGAACTCAAGCCAACTAGATGCACACTAAGCATCGATAGATCTGTTAAGGTCCCTATGGGTGAAATAACGTGATGTATTGATAAAGGTTGGAGACTTTATTTTTCCTGTTGATTTCAGTAGTCCCGAAACGCAACCCGCTTCCAATCCCAAAGGACGATATCCGTGATCTTAGGAAGACCGTTCTTAGCCACTTCTAATGCTCTCATCAAGCTGTAGGCGGGTCACATGAAGTCGCTTTTGAGAATCGATCGCTGAACTTAATATTTTCAATCCAGAAATAATATTGATAATCACCTTTCAAATCAATTACATCCAAGAAAGTTTAATGTAAGTAGAGAATGAATCGACCCGAAGTTTTGAGGAAATTTTTGGGAGGAGCCGCAAATTTTAGCGACCTCGGTTTGATTTTTAGAACAAGGAAACTGTGTCAAATACATGCATTTGTAATTTAACTTTTGAAGAACTCTTTTCCGATGAGCTTAGATTTTGAAACAGCAACCAAAATGCTAATTTTTCATTAATAAAAATCTAAGTTCAAAATGCATAACACCAATAATATCTACCTTTATTTCTTTGCAAAATCATTGAAAATCTTGGAATTTTTAGAATCGAGAACATCATTGATTATATCATCTTGAAATTCTTTAAATTTGAGTAGAATTTTCAGACAATAAAGTAGGATTTAATGTGAAATATGAGCTTTTCATGTTTTATCTGTTATTCTATTTTTTCTCTTTTGTCCCACAATATTAATAAAAGAATTTATTCTTCTCTCATGTGAGAGTTTCTTGTTCATTTTAAAAAAGAAAAAAGAGAGAATAAATTTTGGCTTCACCCCCTCATCTTAAAGGTATTTCTTGATTTTTTGAAGCTAGTAGAACAAATGTAAGTGCTTCAATTATTATGTTTTACCTTTGCATAATAGAATTTGCATTGAGGACAATGCAAAATTTAGGTGTGGGGTGGGGATTAATCATTTTATCTTAATCTTAGTCATTTTTCTTCTTTTCTTACCATTTAAAAAATAAAAATTAAAAAAATTAAAAAAGTCACTTGCCAACTTAATAGAGTTAATTAATAATTGATCTATTTGATAGAATTTAAGTTAGTTCTATACTCAAGTTTACCTTTTATGATAACTCCAAATAAATTTCTTAAGAAATGATTTTCAAAGTAGTATACTTTACTTAAGTTTTAACTTAGATTTTAATTGAAGTAATGAAATTTTTGCATGCTTAGCTTAGAATTGAAAATAATTTTCAAGTTATCTTGATCCAAATATTTTTCAGAATATATATACATATACACATATATATAGTATACTAACTTAACAAAAAGAAGAGTGCGAAAAATGAGCACCAAATAAATTTCTTAAAATCATTGGTGGTTCTATTTTACTAAGCCTAAGTTGACTGAGTAATTAAGCCCGAGGAGTATTTCTATGCTTAATGACCTAAGCCCAATTGGTTGGGATTCATTGGCCCAAAACTCGCTAAATGGTCACTTAGAAAGCCCGATTAAAAGAACAAAACCACCAAGGAATAAAGAGTAAAAAAATCATACTAACCATGTTTTTATATATAGTTATATTTGTATATGTTCTTGAAGAATTAAATGGATTAAAAGACTTGAAGTTTGTTTAAAACAAAGAGTTAGCATGTTCTTTTAAAACTTTTAAATTAAATTTTTGAGTTAAACTTGGTTTTGTATAACTATAATAGAAGAATTTTCTTAAGAAAATTACATTGGAGTTATGATAAAACGTTTTCTTGAGTATTAACCAACTTCAATTGGAATGTTTGAATATATCAAATGAATTAATTATTTCATTAACTTATTTAAATTGGCAAGTTGACTGAATTTTGTGGGTATATTCATCGCAAACCCTCACGAGACTACAACTCGCCCACTGGGTAACCGGGGTTTAAAGGCTTGTTGTATGCTTAAATACAACCGCGATTCCCGCGAAAGTGAGTTAGAATTTTCTTTGTTTTCTTTCTTTGCTAGAGGACTAGCAAAGTTTAGGTGTGGGGGTATTTGATAATCACAATTTAATTATAATTTTATACCCTCATTACCTATTTTATATAAATAAATATCCCGCTAATAACTATTTTTATCTTAATTTGCGTGCTAATGGAGTATTATTGAATAAGAGCCCAAATGAAGATTATTTCAAGCCCAAAAGATCTCTAATGAAGCCCAGAATGCCTAAATCCAAAGCTCACGACTAAGTTTAGAAGCAAAATCTCAACACACATCACTTTCTTGGTCAGAATTATTAATAACTTGGCTTACAATTGAGAATCAAATCAAATATAGAAAAAATAAAGTCAAATTCGTGCTCAGGATGGTCAACCGCAAAGAAAAGGCGATATCTCTCAATCCGGGAAGCAGAATTCAACATATTATATATGAAAATCACCTATCTCGACGAGACTGAGCCATCCAAATTACCAGATTCTCAAAATTTCATCAGTAACAGTAGATTATGATAGAAATCCAAATTTAAGTGATATATATTCAATTATTTGAAGGCCAAGTTAAATTCTAAGAAGCCCAAGAGCATTTAAGAGAAGCCCAAGAGTCTTAAAGGAATTAAATACAAAAGAAATAAAGCCCACAAAGCCCATCTCTCAAGGATTAAATTAATGGTCTAGATTATTTGGAGAGATCCTATGACTATAAGGGTTGTTTAGGGGCTAACCTAAATCCTATGGTTGTGAGTGTTACTTGGGGTCAAGGAATCCAAGGTTGTGAGAGATTCTTGTTATCTATAAATAGAGGGTAGAGTGAGGGCTTGAGGGGTAAAATATTTTGTAAAAACTCTATTTGGAGAGGAGGGTTACTCTTAATTGAGAAGACCTTCTAAAATTATAACTTTTGTTACACAATAAATAAAATTTTTCACCCTTCAATTTCCTTTCTCTTCTTCTAATCCAAGGACCAAAAGGAGGATTAGATTAAGATCAGAGTTGTTGGTTTCTATTTTATTTCTTTTTCATTTTCTTTCTTGTTCATTTAATTATTTTGTAGCTTAGATTTACTTTCATGCAATTTACTTTCATGCAATGTATTTAATTCTTGTCTTTACTTTCTAGAATAGATTTTTTTCTTTAATTCACCTTGAGGCTAGAACCCTCTAGGAATTACCCTTTTCTAAGTGTGGAGCTAATATTTGTGGGATCCCTAGAGATTGTTTGAAACTAGCTAACAAATCCAACTCATTCTTGTGAGATTGAGATAAGCTAAGTGGATCTACTCTAGATTCATCATATCTTTAATTAATCCTCCATACTTTACCTTCTTTATTTTCGTCTTATCCTTACTTTTCATTTGTTTGTTATTTTCCTTTATTCTTGATTCTTGATTTCATTGATTTTACTTTTCTCTCAATCTCATATTCTCTCCATGTGCATATAATCTCAAACCTAGTTTTGTTATTATGTACATATAACCACAACCACATTCTCAACTTTATTTTCTCCTCTTTTGCACATAATCCACAACCACTCTCTCTAGCCCCTTCGCCACCACTTTCACCATTTTCTCACTTTTATTTTATTTGAATAACTCCTAATTGTCATGCATAATTTGAGAACCAAAACTTGAACAAAACTCTTCCTACTTCCCGTTCCTCGTGGAATCGATAATCTTAAATACTATAACTTGATAAAGATTGTATACTTGCAACTAAGGTAATCACTCAAAAATTACCCATCAGTGTGTGTGTGTGTGTGTGTGTGTGTGTGTGTGTGTGTGTGTGTGTGTGTGTGTATATATATATATATATATATATATATATATATATATATATATATATATATATATATATATATATATATATATATATATATATATATATATATATATGAGAACTAAGAACCCAATCTCTACCCTTAGATCTTAAACCAATCAAGCTGTATTAAACTCTATTAAATTCAAAAGTTAACTAAAGGGCACGCTTGTCATTTTAATTGCACAATCAGTTACAATATAGGTAGTTTTTCTTGCATAGTTAAGCGCAATTATTGGTTTTCATGGTGGCGTCTCCCACATGCTTCCGTTTCTTCTTCTTCTTTATTATTTTATATATTTTTGGTTTTCATGGTGGCGTCTCCCACATGCTCTGCGCTCTTTCCATTTTTTGTCTAGCCGAATTAGTTATAGAATCTTTTGGTCCGATTTTTGCTTTCTTTTTTCAAAGAATCTCTTCTGATTCACATATTATAATTCTGAGAATTATCTAATTATTGTTACTAATCTCCTAGTTTTCAAAGCGAATGTCCTTTATCAACGTGTAGAATGCATATTATAACTACGAATCACGTAATCATTGTTACGTAATAACCTTGTTTAAAAAGAATCTCCTTTATCAACGTGTAGAATGCATATTATAACTACGAATCACGTAATCATTGTTACGAATCACTTTGTTAAAAAGCGAATATCCTTTATCAATTTATAGACTCGCATATTACAACTACGAATCATGTAATATACGATAAAATCTAGGGATTCGTAACAATATGCGATTCGTAAGTTCATAAAGAAGATCTGTTTTGTAAACTTAGAGATTCTATAACAATAAATACATGATTCTATAAGTTTTAATATGATTCTATAAGTTGATAAAGGAGATTATTATTTATACTAGGTTATTCGTAACAATGATTACGTGATTACGTAAGTTATAATATATGATTCTGAACTGCAATTGTATTTTTTAATAACGTATTTTAGACAAAGTTTGTGGGGCATAGAATCATGACATATATTAGTTTCTCTCTCCTCCTTAAATATCTCAAATCAAAACTAACTTATCTTCTTACCTTTCTTAATCTTATCTTTTTTATTAATTATGTAAATCGCATTCTAATTGATTGTGGGTTTCCGTGATTATAGATTTATCAGTTTTTCCATTATCTCTCTATGTTTTTACCCTTTTACCCTTATTTCAAGTTCCAATGTCTATTTAATTACAATTCTACCACCTTAATTTTTGGGAATCTCACCTTTGATTTTGTATGATGGATGGTTGATATTAGATTCTTAATTCTCACATTTATTTGGGTTCTCATTGGAACCGCCCATATATATATATATATATATATATATATATATATATATATATATATATATATATATATATATATATATATATATATATATATATATATATATATATATATATATATATATAAAATCAGGAAAAGAAACATTGGTTTCTAATTGGAACTCTCTGATTTAGACCTCATTGCTCATCAGACTTCAACATCACTACTAGCACATAACCAGCTAACTGACCATATGGCAGTTTTAAGTGGTTATTACCGAAAATATGTGAGATAATATTTGAACAACATCTGTGTAAACTATAAGCTATGAATTACACCCAAATTACTAAAACAATCATATAAATTATCAGATTTCACAAAGATAAATTAAGATCACTATGATTACATAAAAGTGCAACAAAGCACAAAAGAGAGAAAAGAACGCCATTCGTTGGGATATCTTCATGTTCTTCGTGTATAATTTGAAAAATGAACCAAACAACGAGATCACTTGCACCAGCTGAAGCCACATTTTCTCACAATGAGTTGATCCTCATATTATCAATCAATTTCAGGGTTTCCTTGTCAACCATCTCTGTCACCTCCTTATCATTGCTAAAAAAACTTGGTTGGTTCGTGGAGGCGGGAAGCCTAGCCCACATTCTATCGGTTACCTTGACAACATTTGTAGTCTCTGTAACCCGCTGAGAAAAAAAAATAAAAAAAAAAACAGGCATTGTCCAATATACATTGTAGAGTCAATTGCGATATAAGTTTGTAATTCTAATAAACATGAGCAAATTGGGATATGCAATTCTTACATATGAGAACAAGAAGAATATTTTAAAACTCTAAATTATAGAAGAAAGGTACTCACAGAAATCGGGATATATGCATGTTTGCCATTTACAGGTCCAACTATGAAACCTGTGTACCCTGCCATAGCTCCATGAACAGCACTTTGTGCAAGAAGTGTACAGTAGGCATTATCGGATGCATTGCATGGAATGGCACGGATCATGTAAGTAGGGTCTGCAAATAATTCTAATATATTAAAATTACTTTATCAAACTGTAAATTTTACCAACTATATTATACCGAAGGTATTCTAATATTTTCTCTTTTCAACAGTACAATACGTTTATCAAGGTTTATTAATAACAATTGAAAATTTAAGAACATCTGGAGATCATCTCAATATAACAGGAACCAAATGTGCTGAATAGATCTGTTACACATTTTCTCTTTCTACAATAAAGATCTTTCTATGTATTGCAAGAAAAACTTGTGATCTTCGAAGGCAAAAGAAATGAGATTTAACCAGAAACAAGAAATCAAATATTCTAGTTTTGTACTAAAAGAGGTGATTTCTTGGTCTCAAAAAGTACAGCAGCCATATTGACATTATCATATGTATATGAATGTAGTGTCCCATAAAATCCTACTATGAAACTTTTTTTTTCTTTTTGTCTGTGGTCTGCGGTGGTGGGAAGTTGACTAATCAGTACATTTGGTTCATAGAGTACATTTTGCAGGAATTTTCTGAGATATCCAATAGTTCAATATTATTTTAAAGTTCATTGCAACTCTGTAAACCGATAGTATCAAGATTGTGCACGCCTGCACGGCATCAACAACGTACAAAACTGTGTCTGACAAGTTTAACGAATATTATCTTCAAACATCAATAACTTATAAAAGGTACTACCTTCAAAAATGCATATGCAGTCAAAGAAGAAAGAATATTCCCAATTGTACACTCATTTTATAATGCTAGAAAGCATCTACTTTGCTCTTCTTACTAACCAAGATAATGTTCCACTTTAGCAACATGAATATACTCATTTAGATATCAAACATTGAGGTGGAAAGCAGGAATAAGCCTCTTTTAAGTAACGTAAATATAGCTCTACACATTATTCAAACTATGCAATTCCAGGCAAGGAGTGATTAGTACTAGGGGGCAAGAACTACCTATATACTTGAGATATACTGGTAATTTCCTGTCCCTTGTGAAATGATCCTGCAAAATTAGATTGTAAACTTCACTAAGAAAAAAATATATTATAACAGCAAGAAGAGCTGTGGATGAACACATCACAAGTATAAATCACATGAACACATCGGAAGTATAAATCACATGAATACATCGGAAGTATAAATCACATCAACATAATGGTGTCGCTGAGAGGGAGAATAGACCCCTATTAGAAGTTGCACGTACCCTGCTTATTGATAAGTCTGTCCTTAAACGTTTCTGGGTTGATGCAATTTTGACTGCGTTCTACCTTATAAATCCTATGCCTTCATCTATTCTTCATGGCCAGATTCCATACTCCATTTTGTTTCCTTCTATTCCACTTTTCCATCTTCCACCACATATTGCACTTGCTTTTGTACAAAATCATGATCCAAATAAAGACAAACTTGATCCCCGATCCATTGAATGTGTCTTCCTTGGTTACTCTAAAGTTCAGAAAGGTTATCATTGTTATAGCCCCCAACTGGAAAAAAAAAAAAAAATTCATCTCTGCGGATGTTACATTTTCGGAGTCTAGTCATTACTTCTTTGTTAAGTCCAACAGATCATGTGCCTAAAACATATACTGAGTTTCTAATATATATCCCACCTAAGGAGGTTGTTTCTCCCTCTACATCTAATCCTGATATATCGGATCTAGATGAGACTACTCAAGCAGCATCCTTTGACACCAACTCAGACTCTGTGCCTGTCCTTTCTTCGGATCAATCTCCTGAACAACATGGTGATGAGACTTTTAATCTTGGTCTTCCTACTGCTCTAAGCAAAGAGATTCGCTCCTGTGACTCTACCTATAAGTCTATTTCATACTAGCAAATACGCCCCGCGTGACGCGGGGGAAGTAAAGAACTCAAGCTTAATTTAAATAAATCAAAACCTATTTCTCTGAAGATTTATAGTCATAGTGTAAAAGGAAGTCTGACCTTTTTATCTATAGCATGAAAATGAAGAACGGCAAAAAGACAACAGTACATATCCACACATTACATTCTATGATTGGAGCCTTTCATCCATCATATGTTCTAAAATAAGACCCATCATTAATACATATTAGAACATGAGATAGTATCCAATTGCCACAGAAGTTAGAATTTGATACAATAAAATTTCTAATTCTGTTATGAACAAAGTAAAGCATTAACCTCTTTATCTCTTATTCTTAATAGCACTTACTAATATCGGACACACATCTGGCTGCATAATTCTACCACTGCACTACAGAAGCTTTGCAATCTGCAAATCTTTTTTATATAACTCGAAAGTAAGCAAAGCTACCTATTTCTTACAGGTAGGCTTTTCGTACCAATATCAGAGCCTAGAGCCTAAAATCTTAAGCTTGTCTCCATAAGTTGAAAATATTCTCTTCATTGAGCGTGTCTAGTTCAGCCTTTCAATGGAGTGTTCCAATTCATAATTCGTCGCAACATGCTGTAATATTTATCAAACCGTGGCATGTCTTCAAAAAAATCAGTTGCCTTTAATTTCTCTTTCAAGAATGCCAAGGGTTTACTTTGCTCATTCCATTGAGTTCTATAGTTTCGTCCTCCAAAAATAACATCTCGAAATGCTAGAACACACTACAATATCTAAAATTTGTTACGTATACATAGACCATTGTCATTTAACAAGGTTTTAAAATAACTATTAATTTCTTAGATATTATAATGAAGTAACACTTATAAAGAAAATTCAACTTTAACACCTTCACTAATATTTGAAAGTATTTGAATTTTCTAGAGTAAAGGTTGAGAATTTAAAACATGTCGCTTCATTGCTGCAATGAAGCAAGAATTAGTGGTTTGAAAACATTAAAGCTAACATCAAAGTAGTTTTCCTATAAATCAATGACAATGAAAGAAATTAGATATAGGAAAATTTTTTTATTTTATATTTATTTTTGATAATAGATATAAGAGAATTAAGAACAAAGTAAATTGAGTGATCATACTATTCCCTTTTGTGCAGCAGAAGGAACTTCCTACTATATGGGAATATAATCAATCATTGCACTCTTTTGCCTTTTTGATATAGTAGTAGGGAGCTCCTTCGAGCCTCAAAGCAGAATCTACTCTGCGACTAAATGACATTACTACTATCGCAAACCTTCACTTTTTGCATTAGCTTGTTTGTGACAGTCACCATTCTTTCAGTGTTTGCTTTTTATTATTAGCAAGATAAAATTTCACTTTAGTACATTCACAATATTTATTACACTGGAGACAATCATTAGGAAAATTAAAAATTAATGGTAAAATTGTTTCATTTTCTTTTTGGTAACTATGCTTACCTCTCTCTCTTAATGTGCATGTTCCCAAAAGAAAAAAATTACAAAATGCAACTTATAACTCCAAACTTTATTCTGAAATTTTCTAAATACCAATACCAAGTAAATTGTTTTATGTAAATCTTTCCTATTTGTAGATATGCACATAGGCACATAATTACATAATTCATGCAAGAGTAACTTCGAATACCATCGTTACAAGTTCGCTTCAAAATTAGTTATTACTTTCTGAAAACTTTAACAAAAACAAATAAGCTTACAGTAGTTTCAAAACTACACCCTGATCTGAATTGTTCTTTCATCGTTTAAGTCAACCTATTAGCCTAAACCTTCATGTATGTACTATCGAAAATAAATTCAAATATGTTTCATGTGGATTTTGTTTCCACCTTTTTTGTACGTGAATAATTTTTATTTTCAAAATTGAAAGATAATAGTACATCAAAGAACCAGGCATACCTGGTTGTACATAAAGACTACACCCTCAACAAATCGCACACAAAAACCTACACCAAACAACAATGCCCAAAGTAGTACAACCTCAGATAATTATATCAGATATGGAAAATAATGTTGAGGAATAAGAGCATGATAAAGCCTAACAAACACTCGTTTAATCCTTTTAACAATGGCTTTAGTAGAACATTATTTTGATGCAAATAAACAAGCATTAGTCTTCTCCCATACATGATAAATACTTGCCTCTAACGAGGCTCGCAAAACTTTCTTCTTTACTGCTTTTCACCTGAACTTAATGATGCTCCAAGCAAGAATTTGTGACCATGACAAGGGAAAATCACAAATACCATTCCATCTCGTAATCTCCTTCCATACGACAACAGCAAACTCATGAGAAAAGAATAGGTGATCAAAGTTTTCAATCTGAGAAGCACAAAGAACACAAACATTCAACAATTTCAAACCCAACCAAAACAAACTATCTCGAGTCAGTAATCTCTGCTTCAGCACCAACCGCTCAACAAAGCAATGTTTAGCAACACTAAGGGCACTCCAAACGACATTCCATGTGACAGGAGGTAAGACATCATATAATTTTTTTTTTTTTTGTATCACATATCATATAAAAGCTTTTTTATAGAAGAAATTTAAGCTTTCTAGCCCACCAAACAGCTTTAAAAAAAACTTTAATTTACAGTTTTCAACATCACCCCAATGGAATAGGAGAAAATCTCCAACTTTAAAGGGCCTTTTCCATTGCCAACAGTCACCATTTTTCATATGACCCCCCAAAATCAGAATGCTTTAAGCAAACCTCATTTAGCATTTAATCCAAAGAGCCTCTTTATCAACAACATTCTCTAGTCAAAATCACAATTCTAATTTTCTTTCATCCATTCTCGGAATAGCTCTGTACCAAACTCTCAAGTGTTACTCTGAAGTAACTAAGAAAAAGTTTAATGGTGTACTAATTTGAGCATGAAAAGTTTTAAGATTGAATTCAATCACGAGCTCTGCTAGTATTTCCAATGAAAACAAATTACTCACCACACTTTGGTATTGTAACTCATTTTACTGATACAAAACTACAGACTATAATGTCAAACTATCTCCATCTATACCATCCATTTACGGGTCTTTAACAGGTCAAAAATCGCATCTTTAAAAAAGATGTGCTAATAAAAAACATAGATGGAAAAGCAAACAAAAAAAATTATGGAAATCAAATCATCATGCACAATTGATCAAACATAACACATAAAAGCATCAACATTGTGACGCCCTACACTTCAGTCCCACATCGGTAAGTGTGCAAGAGATTTAGTGGCTTAAATAGGTAAGCCTAAGACTCAAGCGTAACATCGGCTAGTCCATTTTGATAGTGGATTTAGCCATAAACACCCAAATTTCACCAATTATCCCCAGAACGAATAAACTAAAAAGAAAATGAGTTTGAGATCTTACCCCGTTATTTCCACCCATGGTCATCAAGTGTTTCACTTCATAGAAGATAAATAGAGGGCAAGTTATTTTTAGCCAAAGGCCATGCCCTTAGTAACGAATGAAAGAAAATATATGTGAAGATATGGCTAATTTTCAGGCATCTTGTTACCAAAATATCCTCCCTCAATGAAATGAAAACAGAAAAAAGGTCAAGGACAGAACAGGGAAAAAATTGCGAACAGGATAAGATGAAAAATGGTCACTTTCTCCCCATAATACCCTCTAGTTCATCAAATGATAATATGTGGCAGAAGCTGAAATGAAAAAGAATAAACAAGGCTAGAAACGGAAGAACAAGAAAAAGTGTATCCAGCTTTTAAACAATGTCTTTTATGGTAGTATATCTTACACTCACACACTGCAGCTGAGTCTACAGTGGACTCATATGATATTCCCAAGTCTGTGTCAAAGGCTGTATCACATCCAGATTGGAGGGAGGTTATGTTAGAGGAGATGAATGCACTTAAGCAGAATGAGACATGGCCATTGGTTCAGCTTCCATCTGGCAAGAAGTTGTTGGTTGCAAATAGGAGTATACAGTGAAATTCAATTTGGAAGGAACTCTTACTCGTCTTAAAGCAAGATTGGTCACAAAAGGATATTCACAAACGTGTGATGTCGATTATGAGGAATGTTGGAAAAATGAGAGGAAGTTTAATAATTGAATAATATTTCATTGCCCACCAAAATATCAAGTACACAGCTCCTTAAATAACACTAAGAGAAAACTGAAAATACTAGAAAATAGGGATCACATTAACCACTAACAAATAAAAACATCCAAATAACCACTACTAACAACACTTAACCACGTTCTCCTAAAAATAAGTGAGGGCTTTTGGCTTCTTTGCTTTTTCTTCATCGTGCTTCTTGATTTGGTTTAGGGTTGGATTTTGTGGAAGAGGGGTCGGCTCATAGTCACTCTCAACAACCTCCCATAAACTCAAAGCTTTCAAATGGGATTTCATCTTGATAGACCAAGATTGATAATTGTCTCCATTGAGGATGGGGTATGGAGGCGAAAAATTGTTGGATGCCATTAATAACAAAGGTTGATCACTCTATTTTTTTTAAAAAATCCTCACAAAGGCTCTGATACCATGTTAGGGAAAAAAGGAGAGGAAGTTTAATAATTGAATAATATTTCATTGCCCACCAAAATATCAAGTACACAGCTCCTTAAATAACACTAAGAGAAAACTGAAAATACTAGAAAATAGGGATCACATTAACCACTAACAAATAAAAACATCCAAATAACCACTACTAACAATATTTAACCACGTTCTCCTAAAGATAAGCAACTAATTTTGAATCAATTATTCAACAACATTCGTCCCCATAGCCAACATGACCTCCGTCAGGCTGCTCATTTCATTGGCTGCAATTTTTCAGTGGCTACTCCATTAGATATTAAGAATGATTTTCTTTATGGAGTTTTGATGAAGAGGTTTACATGGAGCAACCACGTGGATTTGTTGCTCAGGAGGAGTCAGAGAAAGTTTGTAGGTTGAGGAGAACATTATACGGCCTGAAGCAGTCGCCACAAGCACAGTTTGGAAAGTTCGTGGAAGTTGTTATGAAGTTTGGTATGAAAAGATGCAACTATGATCATTCAGTGTTTTATCGACAATCGACACCGCCACTGACGGTGTATTCTTATGGCAGTTTATACTAATGATATTGTTATCACCGATGATGATGAGAAGGGGATTAGTGATTTGAAAACTTCTATTCAACAATCACTTCAGACGAAAGATTTGGGAAAACTTAAATACTTTTTGGGAATCAAAGTTGCACGATCAGAAAAGGGAAATATTTCTGTCTCATAGGAAGTATGTGTTGTATATACTATCTGAGAGTGGGATATTGGAGAAGTCAGTTGGTACACCCATGGAACAGAATTCCAAGTTATTACTGGATCAATGAGAGCAATTGGAGGATCCTGGAAGATAAACAAGGCTAGTGCAAAAGCTGAACTACCTTACTATAACACATCCAGATATTGCTTTTCCAATGAGTGTAGTCAGTCAGTTCATGACTACTCCTAATACCACTCATTAGCATGTAGTAATTAGAACCCTTCATCATTTTGAAGAGTACTCTAGGAAGGGGCTCGTATAATCTGATGTGGATATTGCCGTACAACAGGTTTTTCAAATTCAGATTGGGCAAAATGCCTGACTACTAGAAGGTTGACATAGGCTATTGTGTATTTGTTGGAGAAAACATGGTGTCTTGGAAGAGCAAGAAGCAATGTGTTGTTTCTACATCAAGTATAGAGTCAGAATACAGGGCTATGGAAAATCTCATACATGAGATGATCTGGATTAAGCGGCTACTTGGAGAGTTGGGATTTGTGCAATAGGATTTTATAACGTTGTATTCTAATAATCAATCAACTATTCACATTGCTTCTAATCCAGTATTCCATGAGCGGACAAAGCACATCGAAATTGATTGCCATGTCATTACAGAAAATATTGTTGGTATAGAACTTGAAGGTCCTTAAATGGAAACCAAACATGTCAAGACTGGGCACTAGTTGGCGGCCATACTTATTAAAGCACTTGCCAAAGAGTGAGTGCATTTTATTTGTAAGAAGCTGGACATGTATGTTATACATGCTTCAGCTTGAGGATGAGCGTTAGAAGTAATTAGGAAATATATAATAGTAGGCAAGATATATTATGATATATCTTAGAGACATGGTGATTGAGAGATATTAGGATGTGATTAGAAAAATAATTGTGATTAGAAAATTGAGTTTAGTCACACATTGCCTACACACACAAATATTTGTTATTGTATCCTATATAAAAGGGAGTAGTTGTAGCTTTTAAAAATGAATGAGATTTTATAATATTCTATTAGTCTCCCAATTCTTAATTTATTTTGAACTTAGTCCCTCCAAACATGAGTAGGCGACATTTAGAGTGATTAATTTAGAAACAACTTACAAGAATTGGGATCTAATAGCAATTTTAATAATTTGAGGGACTAATTTCAAAATAACTTAAGAATTGAGTAAGATAATAGCAGTTTCAAAGATTTGAGAGACTAATTTCAAAATATGAAAAATTAATGGAACTAATTTTAAAAAGAAACACTATATATTCATTTACCCATGTGGCTGCTTTGATATGAATTTTACTTAAAAAACAAAATGTGCTTCTAAATGAAACCAATTTGAATCCTTCTCGACAACCTTGCATTGATTTCTTCGATCTCAGAGCAAAAATGAGGATTTTTTCTCTTGGGTGCTGATTAAAATCCTAGACCAGCAAAAGCACTAAATGGTATTAATACTTACATCAGTGGCAGCAACCACATGTTGGATGTTGACCCATAAATTATCGACTAAATATACGCAACAAAGATTAACGCATATATTCTTCTCATAATTGCTCCATAATCTCATAATGCATACACTATTCTTGATAGAAATAGTAACAACTAGCATAATACCTCAGTACAATGTTGTCATGTTTCAAACAATACTAGACACTGACATATACTCCATCTTGATCTTCTGCAGCTTTGGAACAACATCTTTCATCGCAAGTCTTTCTGTAGGTAAGTAACTTGAACAGACAATCCCCAACTCCATTATACAAGATAGACAAGCCTGCATTGAAAGTAAGTCATTCCTCGGCCTTTCATTTCCATTCTCATCTTTCAAGAGGTTGCAGTCCGCAATATCCAACAGGCCTGTAGGATTTGCTTCGCATACCCACTGTCGCAAGTTTGAATCTCCAGTGAAAATAGGATCAGTAGGCTTCTTTCCCGTAAAGATTTCAAGCAACAATATTCCGAAGCTATAGACATCTCCCTTTGCTGAGACCCTTGCAGTTGATGCATATTCTATACAAAAAACACAGAACAAGATATAAATTATCTGTGATTGGATTAAATTTGAGATGAAAGCCTGTCAATTTAATTACCTGGAGCAATATAGCCAATTGTCCCTGTCGTGCTTGCTGAGGTTACACTCCGGCTGACACCACTCAGTAGTTTTGCAATGCCAAAGTCGCTGACATGTGCAGCCATTTCTTCATCAAGAAGAATGTTGCTCGGTTTTAGATCACAATGCAGTATAACCTCAGAATGGTGGTGATGAAGGTAGTCAATAGCTGAAGCTACATCGATTACGATGTCAAGCCTTTGAAGTAAGCTCAAGCAATAATTATGGGAGTATAGCCATCTTTCCAGACTTCCATTGGGTATGAATTGGAGCACAAGTGCCTTGAAATCCATGTTGGAGCAAGTGCTGATGATTCTAACAAGACTTCTGTGTCGAACCATCCTCAAAGCACGACACTCAGCATCAAAACTCTTTGAAGCTCCTTCGATTTCCAAATTCAAGACCTTGATGGCAACAAGAAGGCCGTCATCTAAAAGCCCTCTGTACACAGAACCAAATGCACCCGTTCCGAGTAAGTTTATCTCGCTGAAGTTGTCAGTGGCACGAACAAGCTCATAGTAGGAGATCAATCTATGCTTAGTACAAGAGATTGTGCTACTTGGGGTTGGATTCTTGGCTCTCCTTCTGTGTAATCTTAACAAGATGCAAAAACCAAGAACAAGGATTCCGACAGAAGCAATAACAGGGAGGACATATCTCAACAAATGCCTCCCTGAATTAGAAACTCTAGAATCAATTACATTGCAAGATTGAAAGCCAAATCTGGGTGCTCCACATAATGCCGCATTTCCTTGCAAAGACACGATGCTGGCATTCATGAAGGCACCGCCATTTGGAACCTTTCCTTCCAACTTGTTGAAAGATAAGTTCAGGACGCTGAGATGTCGGATTTTGACTAAGGACTCGGGTATAAAACCTGAGAGCTTATTGCAAGAAAGGTCCAAATGCTCAAGATTAATAAGATCACCAAATGATTCAGGAATGTGCCCGTCGAATGAGTTATTTGATAGATCTAAATAATTGATTTCGAGATACTTTGGAGGGCTTGGAAGGTTACCTGACAGTTTATTTACTGATATATCGAATGAATATAAATCCATGTTCCACAATGTTAATGGCAGCGATCCAGTGAGAAGGTTTTGTGATAGATTAAAGAACAGTAGACAAGTCAGACTCCCAATAGTTTCAGGAATTGTTGAGGATAACCTGTTAGCATCAAGTGTTAATTCCTCTAGTCTAGTGATGTTACGCAGCGAGTCAGGTATGGATCCAGAAAGATCTCATGGAGGTCCATTCGGTTCAAGTTTCTTAATCGGCCGAGCTCATGTGGGATGGAACCGTATATCCTGTTACTAGCCAAACTTAGGTACTGCAGGCCTTGTAGGGTTGTGATTTCAGACGGTATCATTCCAACTAGCTCATTATCGGCCAGGTCTAGAATGGTCAATCCAGACAGGTTACCCAGCTCAACAGGAATTTTCCCCTTAATATGATTACTGTCAATATCAAGCATTGTTAGAGTCCTTGAAAGATTACCTACGGTATATGGAAGAACGCCATCCAGCTCATTTCCGCCAACGTCAACAAAATCTAAAACTCTGCAGTTTGAAAGCGATGCAAGGAAGTCAACTCCTCCTGTTAGTTTGTTTCCTCCTAGCAGCAAGCTTGAAAGGTTAGACATGTTCCCAAATTGCAAACGCACTGGTCCGGTGAGACTATTACTGTTCATCTCAATGTCTGTGAGTGATGACAAATTGGAAAGGGAAATCGGTATGGGACCAGTAATACCACCACAGAGATCAATCTGCAATTCAACAAGGTTCGTAAGACGACCCAACTCCTCGGGAATATTCCCATGGATGCTGGTGTTGGTAAGGCTTAAGTCGGACAGATTAGTCAGGTTACCTAAAGAGGATGGTATGGTACCCGTTAGATAGTTATTTCCAAGATACAATATATTAAGTTGCTTCATATTTCCAATCTCGTACGGGATGTTTCCGGTTATCTGGTTATAACTCAAGCTCAGAAGTTGTATAGTACGACTACTGCAAAGGATAGACGGGATGCTGCCAGTGAGTTGGTTCCAAGATAAAGCCATAATATGAGGGAACAATGGATGGAAGTTGCTATCATTAGAGGGAAGGGTCCCAGAAATACTGTTGTGCCCGAGATGCAATTCAATAAGCGATGACATGTTGAAAAGGGCAGGGGGTATTGAACCTGAAAGCTGATTATGATCAAGTCTGAGATATTTCAGTCGAGGCAACTGAGCCAGAGATTCAGGAATGGTTCCAACTAAGTTATCATGGGAAAGCGAGAGCAGAGACAGGAATGAAAGGTTGCTGATGTGAGGAGGGATGTTGCCGTAGAGCGGCATGTTGCTAATGTTGAGAGCAGTGACTCTTTGTCTTCGACGGCTGCAGGAGACGCCCATCCAGGTGCAAAAGGAGGCATCAGTGGTCCAGTTGGTGGATAGAATGCTGCCTGGATTACGTTCGATGACCTGGGCTTTGATGGACAAGAGGGCCGAGAGGTCGGTAATGTTGTTATGCTTCACCGCCGATGATGAGGTAAACAATAATAGCATCAGATGCATGGCTACAAAGAGGGATTGGTAGATTTCCATTTATATTAATAAAGGAAAATGTAGAGGAAGAAAGAGAGAATCAAATCAAGATTAGTCTTACGACTCACTCACCAAGCCATTACCAACGTTTACTCGGACTCTACAGAATCCTACCCATCCCTTGAGTTTAGATTTTTTAGTCTTCAATCCTATACCGCATACTTGGACTCCTTTGGAAATTTAATCTTCAATGTTAGACCACATATATATTTGTCCTCCACTGCTCTATGTCAACATGTAGTCCAATACTAAGTTCGAAAATTTATTCCAGCCTTATATCACATATATACTTTTCATTCATGGCACTATCAACATTTACTTTGACGTGCATCCAGTTTTGTTATTGAGTTTTCTAGATATTAGTCCTAGCTAACCCGTCCCTCTCATTTGGAAATTTAGTCTTCAATGCTATACCACATATATATTTGTCCTCCACTGCTAAGTTTGAAATTTCAGTCCAGCCATATATCCCAGGCTTTTCATTCATTGCACTGTCAAAATTTACTTGGACGTGCATCCAGTTTTGTTATCGAGTTTTCAAGATATTTGTCCCTTAAATCTTTCATGTTTTTAAGTAGTCTCTCAAGTCATTCAAATAGTTATTAGCCCGTCTTATATAAATTACTCCAATTTAGTCCCTCTACGGTCAGTGGAGGAGAAGAGGAGGGTTTAACCTATGCTTTTAAATTAGTTTAGATTTTAATGTAAACTTAAAGAAAATAATATGATCGAAAATCTAAGTCAAAAGTTAAATTTAATAGAATATCTTCCCAAATTCACATGACAGTTTACTACAAGGATTAATCTGAAGTAGTCATCTGAATTGGAAGACTACAAAAAAGTTCAATGACTTGTGGGACTAATTTAAAATAAGAAAGATCAAAGGACCAATATGTAAAGCATCCATATATGTTATGGGAACGTAAGTAACCTGTGAATATTACTTTCGCAGGTTCGAGTGCGAGGATAGTTGGGGCTACAGTTTAGTTAGATGTCGATATTATTATAGTTAAAGAAATGTATGAGTTTTTGGGGTTGAAAAGAGCTAAAACTGCTTTTATGTTTTTCTTGCTATTGTAAAGATGGTTATTTTACCCATGAGTGTCTAGCAGAGTTGGTAAGCTAACTACAAGTAGTAATTCAAAATCTCATGTTCGACTGCACCCAGAAATTTAATTTCCTAGAATATCAAAGGCCGTGCGTTAGAAGGTGCCCCTTAGCACATCAGGGTGTTTAATACCACGAAAAAAAAAAGATATCTGTTTTAAGTTCCCATCCTTATTCTCGAGAAAAAAAAACCTTTGGATATTACTTGGGCAACTTTCTCGCTACAAACTAATTTTACCAATGCAATACACGAGATTTGTATTATAATGTTGTTACACTCAAAGTAATTGTAATGAATCATTAACATCAAGGAAGTAGGAAGATTTCAGATTCATTGAGATGTAACATGCACAGAGAACAGAATCAAGACCTGGGAAACATAGAATAATTAATAATAGACAAGATAAAACGGTGCATCTCCAATTAAGCGTCATTTGTTACAATTCTGCAACAAATGACAGTTGCTTTATTCGTTTTATATATATATATATATATATATATATATATATATATATATATATATATATATATATATATATATATATATATATATATATATAAATAATGCTATTGTGAGATGGTGAGCTCAAATCTTATCGTGAGCTAGACTAATCGGTTCATCAAATTCATGATCGGCACCGTACATCTTGTTCAACACGTCATTAAGTATATGTGATAAAATTTTCACATAATTTGGAGCCTTTAGAGTATGAATCAAACTACTTTGATATGTTAATTTTTCGAACGGTTTACTGACGTCCGTTTTATCATTAGCTAAAATAATGGTTAAAAATATCAAAACAATATAATTTTTTCTACATATAGATCATGATGAGTGCAAATCACGGTGTATGGTGTTGATCATCATTTCGAGTAGTCGATTGGGCTAGCTCACGATAAAATTTGAGCTCACCATCTCATTTTAGCATTTTCCTATATGAGTTAAGAATAATGTGATAATTATGAAAAGGTTATTTTCTCATTGTGATGAGTAAACTTTATCTGAGAGTTACAAAGATTCCTAAACTAACTCCTATAAGTTAGAGCGAGAAAATATTGACTAGGATATTCCTAAACTAACTCCTATAAGTTAGAGCGAGAAAATATTGACTAGGATATTAGTTACAACGAGAAAATTGACAAAGTCAATAACTTAATACCCTCCCACAAGCTCACGATTCGCACCGAACGAAGCTTGGATCGCAAATGTTGAAAGCGAGAGGTGCCAACGGCTTTGGTGAAGATGTCAAGAATTTGATCAGCAGAGTTGACATGTCGAACAATCAAGTCTCCCGCTTGAACTTGCTCTCGAACAAAATGATAGTCAATTTTGATGTGCTTGGATCGCTGATGGAAGACAGGATTTGCTGTGAGAAAGATGGCACTGAGATTGTCACAAAAGAGAATAGGAGGACCAGGAGATGATGCAGCCATTTCCGTGAGAAGTTGTTGAAGCCAGATGAGTTCAGCTGAAGCAAAGGCAATGGCCCCTGCATCACTTTCGCTGAGCAGCAACCACATTTTGCTTGCGGGAAGACCAGCTAACTAAGTTGCCACCAAAATAGATAGAGAAACCATGTTGAGAACGGCAATCCTCGTGGTCGGCCCAACCAGCCACAAGGGAAGGCATGCCGAGAGTCACGAAAGCAGATCGAAGAAGAGACCAAGATAAGGGAACCTTTGAGGTAGCGAAGGATCCTTTTTACTGCGGCCCAATGATGATCAGATGGCTTATGCATGAACTGACAAACTCTATTGACAGAGTAAGAGATCTCAGGACGGGTGATAGTGGCATATTGGAGAGCTCCCACAATACTACGATAGAGATG
Source organism: Asparagus setaceus (assembly GCA_012295165.1). NCBI lineage: Eukaryota > Viridiplantae > Streptophyta > Magnoliopsida > Asparagales > Asparagaceae > Asparagus > Asparagus setaceus. The sequence continues at coordinate 74,039,092 of CM022704.1, forward strand.
GACATCCAAGAAAGGATCACCCAAATGATGAGTCGAGACGGGGCGGCGGTAATTGATTTGGCACCCATCATCTTACTACGATCAAGGAGGTCCAGAATGTATTTCCGTTGGGAAAGTAGAAGACCAGAATCAGTGCGATGAACTTCAATGCCCAAGAAGAAATTTAGAGCTCCCAAGTCCTTCAGAGAGAACACCGAGTTGAGATACTTGACAAACTCATCAATGAAGGACAAGTTGGAGCCAGTGATAATAAGATCGTCCACATAAACAAGAACATACACAACATCAGAACCATGATGCTTGATGAACAAGGATGAGTCAGAAATACACTGCCTGAAGCCATGGCGAAGTAAAGCCTGATTGAGTTTTTGAAACCAGGCTCGCGGAGCTTGTTTAAGACCTTTTTAAGTCTGCAAACATGGGACGGCCGATCAGGAGAGATAAACCCGGGCGCTTGCTCCATGTAGACTATTTCGGCCAGATCACCGTTGAGGAAGGCATTATTGATATCCACCTGCCTAAGAGGCCAATTGCAGTGGCGCAATCTTTGAGCACCACCGAATCGTGGTGGTTTAATGGTGAAGGTGTCGAAATAGTCAAGCGCCCTCCCTCTGGCCTTTATAGCGACCAAGCGAGCCTTGTACTGTCAATGGATCCATCGGGCTTCTTTTGATCACGAAAACCCACTGACCAACAATATTAGAAGCGGGGGCCTAGGAACTAAGTCCCAAGTCCCATTAGCAATTAAGGCATCAAACTCTAGTTGCATAGCATGTTGCCAATTAGGGTTATTTTTGGCTTGGAGAAATGTTTTGGGTTCAAAGTCAGAGAAATCACAGGTAATGGGGTGTTTGGTAGCTGTATAGGCTTTGGGTTTAAGGGAATTAGTGGAGGCTCGGTGACCATACAGGTGTTAGTGCTTGGAAGCGAAAATACGAGGAGCTTGTTGATATGGAGCGACCGGCCGGGAAATTGGTGATGGGGAAGACGACACTACCGAGGAGATGGTGGCACGAGGCCTGAAGGAGAGGATGGCAACGGATGGTCAGAAGCAGCCGTCGGCGGACTGGCGAGGGAGAAGGTAGCACCGCCTCCTGAAGTGGCAGCAAGGAAAGTTCAACATTCGTCGAATCTAACTGACCAGATTGAGAGCTATGCTCAGGAAAGGGAAAAAGGGATTCGTCAAAAACAACATGGCGAGCAATATAAGTTTTAGAGGAGGAACATGATAACACAAATAACCTTTATGTTTAGCAACATCGAGAAGATGCAAGCCATAGAACGGAATTCCAACTTGCTACTATTGTAGGGACGAAGATAGGGAAAACACAGACAACCAAATGATTTTAAAAAATTATAATCAGGTTGACGGTGATACAAGCAAGCATAAGGTGATTTGTGATCAAGAATAGGGTTATAGTCCTATTATTCAAGTAGACAATTTGTATGAAAAGCATGTTCCCAAAATGTACGAGGAAGATGTGAATGGGCGGAAGAGCCAAACCCTTTTCTACAATAATTGATTTAGTCTTTCGGATGCACCATTTTGTTGGGAGTATGTGGACATGAAGCGATGAAGTATACCATGAGTTTCAAGAAAAGTTGACACATTTCGAGCTACATGGTCCTGTCCTGCTCCTTCTGCCACCACAATAACTATGTGGCCGTTTTCTTTAAGTCGTTGTTCAACAAACTCATAAAGACCACCGGGGCCTTCCAGAAAAAATGGGGATTCCGGAATCAAACAACAATCCTGTTGCAGAATATTAAGTCAGAAGTTCTAGAATTAACATAAATAGTTAAGCAGTTTAAGGATGAAATTACTGATAAATAAGCATAGGAAAATAACTCCTACTGAATATCATAACTTTGAGATAATGTTGGGCTTGTATTAGAATTTGTGATTGTGTTCCATGTGTGTGCATGGGGGTTAATGATATGCACTCTGTTAAACCTCCGAAGGAGGAGTTGAGGCCTATGAATGTGCATACAATTTGTGGTAACTAATGCATCTGCAGGGAGCATATCATCACCACTATTATTTATTCATAAACATATGTTGGTATTTCCACATGCATGCATATAGCCATGTCTGTGGGTTATTATTTCCACAACGCGTTTAATTTTGTCACTGAATACTTAATGCAGAGTAATATCTAAATAATTCTTTCACATTACCAACTGTAGTTGAAGAGATAGAGGTTTCCTGCAAAAGCATGTAGAATTAAATTTCTGCATTTTTTTTAAAGTAGTTTGATGGAGTTATTACCACATCTCTACTTGCCAAAGTAGCATACATAGCAATGAACCCTGCAGCAAATACAATCATTGCCCCAACATCAGATTGATTGACACTGAGTTTCAACTTTGAAGTGAAAGAACACCAGATTTAAAGAAGCACTTGGAAGAGATATATAGTTCTAATAATGAAAAACTTCAAGAATGCCAGCTTACCGCTGTAGCGACCCATGAGCTTTACAATACCAACACCATTTTCTACACTTTCAACTTCAACATGTGCAGCATTTATAGCCCTTTGTGCTTCTTCAACAGCAGTATCGAAACCAAATGATTTGTCAATTACCTGAAACCACCAAAGAACTCATCTACCTTTCAACAAGAAAACTGTGTCAAAGCATTAAAAAAAAGGTAATGTGATACACTACACACATAAAACCCTGACCATAAGAGTACAAATTAAGCAGTCTTATACTTCCAAAATGGCATCTTTCAGCTTATTTCTTCTTCCTCCACCAAAGGTATGATATCCTGGCTACTTTATCAATGGAATACCTTTTCTCTAATTATTATTCTATTCAGGAAAGTAAAATCCACAAACATATGGTAACCCTAATTGTAGCAGATGAGTTCCTGCACAACTGTTTCATAGCAAGCCAAGAGTAAGGAGAATAGAGAAAGTACCAAATAGACTTACTTTCCCATAGTTTACTGGATTATAGGTAGCCATAATAGACGTCTCTTCTTATAATTTAGTCAATCCATTTATAAAGTGATATAAGCATATATCCTTGTTTCTTTAAGAAATATAATATCGAGCCTTGCTTTTTGAATATTTTCATATATTACCTTTTTCAGTTATTTTGCAACTACATTCCTTTTCCATGTGATAATTGGTGAAGATTTTACTTGACATTAAATTTTAATAATGTATACATATTTTATGCTAGATCTTATAAATAAGATAAAAGCAGCTCAAAATTATGATTTTTAACTATTTTTACAAGCGTTTCCTTTTACACACCCACTTTGGTCTTACCCTTAGTGCACAAAGATATGATTCTTGTGTAGATTAATAAACAGAGAAATGTCACCATAACAAAGTATGCGTGCTTAATTATTTTAAAATGATTTAATGTTGTACATGAAGGAAGGGTCAGGATACAAAATAACTTAAGAACATAAGGTCGAATAAGAAAGTATGAAGTCAATAAGGAAACTGTTATTTGCGGTAAATATAAGGATATGTAAGCCAGAAGTAAAACCCTGTAGAAAAGGACCAACTCTAACTCCAAAGTCATTTCTAATCAGAATCGAATGCATCCATGGAATGGATTGTCTATTAAGGAAACAGTCAGAGGTCCCTTTTTTTTGGGTTGGGGTGGGGTGGGGTGGGGGTTCAATATTAGTTTATACCTATGATATGAAAATTTTCTACAGCATGCTCTGACAAGTGATTATCAAGTCCTCAGGTATCAGTTTAAATACTTAAGCAAGGTTTGACAAGATAAAGAAAAGCAAATAAAAGTAACCCAAATTCTAATGCGTAGAGGTAATAAGCAAATAATGATAAGCCGATCAAAAAATCAGAATCATCATTTAATTGACCGGTCGAAGGTTTATAAAACATACAGTGTATGATCGAAAAGTTAAAGTTTAGAATGGGCGAAATTCGCCGCGGCTCATGCGAAACGGGCCAGGCAAACTCATCGCTTTGCCATGGCGTTGGATGTTTTGGGCCATCCAAGATCGTTTAGGGCCTCAAAGCGGCGATTCTTGTTTATTTATTTTATGTTGGGTAATTTTGTTTAAAAACGTTTTGCTCGTTGGCCCGTTTCATATGAGGTGTGCGAATTTATTTCATCGGAGCTTTGACTTTTCGATTCTACATAGCCTTTTTGTCTTATTGAAACTTTGACTTTTCGATCCTACATAGTCTTTTTGGTCTTATTGTCCTACATCAAAAGAGATTCCAATTGCTCACTATTTTCAATAAAAGCAGGAACTGTTCACCCA
>CM022704.1:74043445-74100184 GCA_012295165.1 Asparagus setaceus
CGACACTAGCAGCTTCCTTAATCATAGAGTGCAATTGAAAGGACCTCATCTCCAAAGTTAGTCGATCATCACCATTTATGGTGGATATGTCCATCACATCATTGATCAAAGTTGAAACTACACCGCCGTTTTAGCCATAGTATTGACAATAAGCCTCTGTTCAGGACTCAATTTATCTTGTTGCAACATAGACAACAAGCCCAGAATAGAATGTATCGGCTCGTGATTCCTTGACTCATCACATTTTGGAACGAGTTTCTCGCTTCACTAGCCATTAAAGCATTCTCCTTCTCAATTAATAGAGCCCTATGTTGCTCCTCTAATTTGTCTCTCATCAGCTGAGACTCCTCCAAAACTGAAGCATGAGAGAGAGCAACAGCTACCTGATCGGCCACCACTTCAACAATTTCTAACTCATGGCTACTCCAGACCCTAGAATTATCACCAGGAAGAACTAAGACCAATATTGCATAATGAGTTTGGATAAACTCCGGTGTCCCGCCTTTGAAATTGGAGACCTTTAGCATTGGCATTCGAATTGCAGCCACTGGCCCTGGCTCGATAGCAGATCCTTGGCCGCTAGCAGAAGAAAGCAAGGAATCTGGCCTTAGTATCCTCACCCCCGGGGCTTCTTTGATCTCCAATACATCCGGGTCATCAATAGGAATGGAATTACTGTACAGATCGGAAGGCTCCTCGGTCTCAGCTCGTGAGTCAAGTTTCAATTCGACACGCCGCTTCATGGCCCGTGACGCCTTGCCGACTACTTCATGTGCTCGCCGACCGCTTCTACGCTTTTGCGGCGTGGATGCGCGACGCTGTTGTCAACCCACCGCCACGAAGCTTCGCTCGCATCGACAAGCAATTTTAACGCCACAATGATGATTTAGAGTACCCTTTGTCTTTGAATGATGTGATGACAGTTTATACAACAATCCGTAGTTGCACCTACCAACCTGGCCATTTTGCTTTACACAAAGCAGCCAGACCTTGGGGACAACACTCGCCATCCCCAAAGATCAAGCAAGGAAAAGACTTGGTTTACTAAAGGAGATGCGCCCAACGCCAATCATTTCTAGAAGAAGATGAAGATGACAATGGCCTATCCTCCACACATTCGCATATAGTCCAAACACCGGGTATCATGAAGAAGTGGGGGTACAACTTGACATAAGGAGAAGGTCTATGCTTTGGGCGAGGTCCTCGAAGTCCCTCCCAAAGCGCATATGTCCCAAAAGGGAAGTCGGATAACTACTACGATTTAGAAGGGGATTGGGATACTTAATCCTCCTCGAAGATGAATGCTCATGGTCGATTGATAATAATCCACCGATGAGGGAGACTAACATTCGCCCCGATTCTTCTTTGGGATTCCGACACCGCCTGAGAAGCTAAGGCTTTGATGTCAAATATGACTATCCGATCCCGCTACTATTGAGGGTGATGAAGATATGCCAACATGGGAAGACCCATGGATCCATCAACTCAAAGAGCGCTTGGGGATAGATTCAACAAAGAGAACCCCCACTAAGGACAAGGTAGTCCAGTCAATATGGGTGACGAGCATCCTAAGCTCATAAACATCGCAATACTCTTTCCTCGAAGAGAAGGAAGAGTTGATCGCCCTAATCGAGTATATCGATGTATTCACCGAGTTACGAGGACATGCCAGACTCGACCCTAATGTGGCGCACACATCGCCAACATCAAGGTGGATGTCAAACTCCGGCAAGCAACCGAAAGACGCTTTCATCCACAAATCTGCGTGCAATCGCTGATGAAGTGAAGAAACTCATAGAATCGGATTCATCAAGGAAATTCAACATCCGGATTGGGTGGCTAATATAGTCCCTGGCCACTAAGAAGAATGGTTCGATTAGGATCTCGTTTCCACTACGAGACCAACGCCGCTGTCCGAAAGATGACTTTCCTCTTCCCATCACCGATGTCATAGTCGATAATACGTGGATTTGAAATAATGTCATTCATGGATGGTTTCGGTTACAATCGATCAAGATGCACCCCGATGATGCCAAACACACAAAGATTCGTAACTTCCACCCAGATATATTAACACGGCCATGCCGCTCGCCTAAAATGCCGCCACATAATGAAGCAATGACTAAAATTTTCCAGATCATCTCCGAAAACGGCGAATGCTACGCCGACGAATTTGGTCGAAAAGCCGCGGACAAAGGAGATCACATCAAAGATCTTAGAACGGTATTCGAGCTCATCCGAACCCATCGCCTAAAGATGAATCCCGCCAAATCCTTCCTTCGATGTCCAAAGGGCAGTTCCTTCGGCTTGCCGCCACCAACAAAGGAATCCATGTCGATCCCCGACAAAGTAGGCGATTCAAGAGTTGCAACCTCCGAAATCCGAGAGAACTCGGGGTTACAAGGGCGACATGACATCCGACGGTTCATATCGAACCTATCCGGGAAGTGCCAACTATTTTCTAAGTTGAACAAGAAGGGCGATCCTTCATTTGGGATGACGCTTGCCAAAAGGCATTTGAAGAGATTAAGTCGATATCTCTAAACCTCCTCGCTTTGTCGCACCGCAGCCGTGAAAGCCGCTCTTGATTTACATCAAAGTGACTGGCCATTCGTTGAGCTTTACTTGCGCAAGACGATAACAGCGTCACGTAACGTGCAAGGTATTATCCGAGCCTGACATTAGTCTGCGGCCGAAGTCTCGATATCCAATGGTTGAGAAGCAATGCCTTGCATTAGTGTTCGCATTCAAAAATGCGCACTATTTGGTCGGACAAACGATTTATGTTATCTCCAACAGAATCCGTCCAATATTTATGACCCGCCGCCTCAATGAGTTGGCGTTGGCTTAAATGGGCTTTGCTCTTGTCTTAATATGACTTGCACTTCAAACAACAAAAGTCGGTCAAAGGACAAGCGATTTGCGATCTCTTGGTACTTACCGAACAGCGGGCCTGATTGAGCTATATGATGATCTTCGGATGAAGTCCACGAAGTCAACACTATATCGCACCAACAAATATGGCGATTGTATTTTGGCCAGACTTCTCGGGCTACTAATGTGGCAAGTGCCCGGATGTTCTAAGATTTCGCCGGAGTGGGGTTGTCTTAGTTTCCCAGGAATCATGTCATGCCCCATGCTTATTCACTCATAGAGCCTTATTCCAATAGCGTGGCGAATACAGCGTTACTTATCGGACTTAGCTTGCTTGGTGGGGGTTGAATACCTCGAAGCATCTGGCGATTCTGGCTGATAGTCGAGGATCCAGCGGAGACTCACGAAGTCAATCGAATCTAATTCCTTATCATCGGTGGCGTTGAAATGGCGGACTCATTTGAAGAATTCTTCATCGAATATATTCCACGCCACGAGCGGCTTATCGCGGATGCATTAGCGCATTAGCGATATCGGCAGCACAACCGCCGACACGAACAACTAGTTACGGTCGGGACTCACCGACTCTTCGTACCAATATATGATGAGGTACAAGAAGATAAAGGGAGTAGTTACCAAAGAGGTACATGCAACCCAAACCAAATTGGAACCCCTGGCTCCCCATCATCGACACGCCTACATGGTATTCTAAGACGGAAGGAGAGAGAGTCAATCCGCCAAGAGCTCCAAGATTCTTCTACTACACAGACCCGTGATGTTATATCGGGTACGATGGTCTTTATCGATGCCTCGCATAAAGAGGTAAGAAGTCCTTCGAAGCACACGAAGGTGAATGTGGTGCGCATCACGGTCCCAAACTCTACGATCGAATCAGAGAATGGGCTACTCGCCAACAATGATTAATGACGCAAGCCAAGACGCCGAAATGCCACGCGTCGATTCATAATTATATGCATCAACCTCCGAGCGCTGCATCCTTCGCCACATCCTAGCCATTCGAGACATGGGGAATGGACGCTGTAGGTCCCATTTTTCCTCCGTCACCAAAGGCGATCGGTTTATTCTAGCGATCACCGACATTCCAAGTAATGGGCAATCCCGCTAAAAGAAGTCAAGGCGAGTACCGCCATCAGTTTATCAAACACCATGTCATCTATCGACATGGTGTCCCGAGACGGATCGCATGACAACGGTCCCCATTCATCGAATTCCTTCATCGTTTTATAAAGTTCAAAATACAAGATGTCTCATCGATGTTCTATAATCCAAAGAAGAAATGGATTAGCCGAGGCGCTCAACAAGACGATTATCAAGATTTTGTCGGCTTGTGAAGAATAACAAGCGAGACCGACGATAAACTCTGAGAAGCACTCGGCATATCGCGACAACCGCACGACGCCAATCGAGCGCACCCCGCATCCCTCGGTTCACGTGAAACGTTCTCCGCTGGAAATCCATTCGCCACTTCGCGACGCTCTTCAACGAGATGACGAATGAAGAACAACATCGTAAACGCCTCAAGAGCTTGAGATGTTAGATGAGAAGCTACCGAGGCTCAACAATGCATTGAGTTCTATCAAGCTAGGATGTCGAGCTTTCAACAAGAAAGTTCGGCAGAGAACCTTTAAGGAAGGAGATTCGCCCTCGCCGCTAGACGGCCGATAATTCTCAACTCTAAGAAGAAAGGTAAATTTGAACCCAATAGGAAGGACCGCTTATAATAGACACAGCCTATTCAAACGGCATATCGCCTATCACACAATAATATGGCGACGGCAATTAATGTCGATAAATGGGAAGTTTCAAAAAATATTATCCTTAGTACATTCGTGATAACCCATTTTGATGGGAAGTTCTCGAGAATATCTCACTCATTTTCATGAGGATAACCCTAAGTTATTGTGTTTTCCTCCAAAATTCTCTCACCGACAAATTCATTGACGGTGGGCCCACTAAAAATCTCCCTCGTCCAACCACCAAGAAAGTCCCCTCTCGATCTTTTCACTTAACGAGAGGTCCACTTTCAAATTCTGTTAGCAATCCTAAGTTTAAAGCTATCCATACCCTTCCAAGATTCTCAAGTGGAGACCCCAATTTTAGTTTCATCGGAAATAGAATACATTCTTCCTTTCCCACATTTCACCCGAGATAGAATACATTCTTCCTCTCCGCAAGAATAGAATACAACCTTTCTCTTGTTCATCCTCACCCGAGATAGAGACAAGATCCTCCTTCCTCTCCACCGGCAAGAGATAGAATACAAAACCTTCCTCTCTTATTCATCCTTACCCTGAGATAGGAGACAAGATCCTCCTTCCTCTCCACCGGCAAGAGATAGGATACAAAACCTTCCTCTCTTGTTCATCCCTTACCCTGAGATAGGAGACAAGATCCTCCTTCCTCTCCACCGTAAGAGATAGGATACAAAACCTTCCTCTCTTGTTCATCCTTACCGTGAGATAGGACACAAAACCTTCCTCTCCACTTTCAAGAGATAGGACACAAAACCTTCCTCTCTTGTTCATCCCTTACCCTAGAGGAGACAAGATCCTCCTTCCTCTCCATCAATAAGAGATAGGATACAAAACCTTCCTCTCTTAATTCAAATTCGGATCTTCCGCAGATAGGATACAAAACCTTCTCTCTCTTATTTCGTGATTCGGCCCCTTACCCTGAGATAGGACAAAACCTCTCCACCGGCAAGAGATAGGATACAAAACCTTCCTCTCTTGTTCATCCCTTACCCGAGATAGGAGACAAGATCCTCCTTCCTCTCCACCTTCTCGAAATAGAATACATTCTTCCTTTCCCACCTCAATCAATCTTATTCCTGCTCAATCATTCTCCCACAAAGAAGGCACCAAGATTCATCTGGGGAATTTGAGCCCTAATCCTAAGTGGATAGGTCGACGCCTAACACGCGTCACGTTAGTCTTCCCTGAAAAGACGGCTTCACGTGGTTCAACATCGTAGCAGAAGTCTAAGAGAGTTTCATTCTTTTAGCACAACGCTGTGTAGAACAGATTTAGATAATCTACATGCTAGCCCAACTCAAACGTAGTTGGTAAAGGCTCATCAAACCCGCTGAGGGTCGGGAGTTGGCCAATAACCTCGAAGCCGACGCCACACGCCGCCGGTTAGTCTTTCTCCGATTGAAGAAGACACCGTGAGTCCGATTCGAGTATTTTATCCCAAGCCTAAGAAGGGATAAAGCCGACGCCACACGCTGCCGGTTTAGTCTTTCTCCGATTGAAGAAGACACCGTGAATTGATTCGGGGTATTTTATCCCGGCCTTAAGAAGGATAAAGCCAACGCTTACTACGCTGTCGGCTTAGTCTTTCTCCCATTGAAGAAGACATCGAATTTAATTCGAGGTATTTTATCCCAAGCCTAAGAAGGATAAGCCTATGCCTAGCGTGCATTGCCGTAAATTTTAGCCGCTCGTAGTCTATTCCCAAAAGATGACCGCCTACGATTCAACATCGTAGCATTAAGTCTGAAAGAGTTTTATTCTTTTAGCACAATGTCACGTGCGGAACGGATTTGGACAATTCGCACGCTAGCCCAATTCAAACGGTAGTTGGTAAAGGCTAATCAAACCCGTTGATGGCTGAGGGTTTGCCAAAAACCTTAAAGTCAACGCCTCACACGCGTTGTCGGGCAGTCTATTCCCGTGAAAGATAACAAAGCCTACGTATTCAACATCGTAGCATTAAGTCTGAGAGAGTTTTATTCTTTTAGCACAACGTCACGTGCGGAACGGATTTGGACAATCCACACGCTAGCCCGATTCAAACGGTAATCGGTAAAGGCTAGTCAAACCGCTGATATCGAGGGTTTGCTAAAAATCCTAGAAGTTGATCAACGAGGGGTTAAGCGAGCAATGAACTTCATTTATAAAGGAATGTTGAGACAATCGATTCAAGCAAAGTTATGATAATACATCTAAACAAAAATCACAATGACGCGGGCTGAACAAAGAAAACAGAAAAGTCTCGAGACCAAAGCAACACATCAGACTTCATTGGCGCAATCTAGTAATGTAAAGGAAGCGAGGTCACCTTTGACGGCGCTAGTTTTTCTCCTCGCTTCGCCGAACCCAAGCTTTGGCTTCCTTCGTCTTCGAGTTCGCGAAGAATAGCAAATGTGATGTCCCCGACGACGCCGAGGACTTGCTTTCACGCTCGCTGACGCCTCGACTCGTGCACTCACGCTGCGGAAATTCTTCAAAGTCTTCCCTTGAACGGTCCCGATTCCTCGGCGATTGACATGGTGTGGTACAAGTCTATCCGACGCCGCAGTGACGCCGGCCATATGAGTTCGCGAAAATAACCTCTTGCTCGATATTCTCTCGCGAAATGCGCGCTCACGAAGCCTTGATCCGAGCCTCGCCAATGAGTCGCCTCACCTCATTGCATGAATCAAAAGGCTAAACTATCCACACGATACGCTAAGAGTTAGCCACCGGTGAGCCTTTGCTCACAACGTTACCGAGGGCCACCGACATCAATTTCCCAAGCTACTCAATATGAATCGGTAGAAGACCATAAAGGTCGCCCATCTAACCTCGATAATAGAGATCGCCTGCTTCAAACCATTCTCCAATAGTCAAGGAGACCCATCATCAATCGAATCGTGAACAGCAGATTTTAGCCCGGCAATCTCGCGATAGGTTGAATCCGTGGAAGTGGTCCGCCAAGATTAACTCGAGGCCTCCACCGCCTCTATACTGGTTGGGAAACCCCGGTTTCTACGAGGCCGGAGGAAGGCAAATGATCGGACGATGGAAGCGATCCTCGCATCATCATCCAAAATTATGATAGTAGGCTCAGCCACGGGTTTCCTCCTCGGGTTTGCCTCTGCCTGCCTCTGTGGAAAGAGGTATTCTCCCCATGACCTTAAGAATCGAGACTTGACATTTGGAGCCTTCAAAATAGACGAGTAATCACGAGCATCCGGCCTACCACAAGAGAACAAAGAGTTAATGTGATCATTTAGGAGGAATATCTTAAAAGAAAACAGCAGTAAGGCGAGAACTCTCAAACCTATGAGATTGAGTCACGACCTTATAACGGGTACGACGATTTCATCCGTATTGAATACTCAGAGAACGATAAATATAGTCGTGTAAACAAAGCGGCAATATATCCCGTTCTACAGAGTGGGTACGGATGAAATCGCCCGCTAGGAGACAAAACCACCCGCCGGTCCCCACAAAGGAGGATTTCGGCTTCCCAATCGCCACGGCGAGAGCCAAGCGGGATACAACGTATATATATATGAAGGTGCCGGGCGCACCACCAAAAGAAGGAGGCTTGCATTCACGCTGGCGGCGAAGTTGATCCCCTTGGAACATGAGATCTTCGCGACGACATCGAAACCGCAAAAGAGGACAAATAGAGTCGATATACAATTGAAAATTAATAAATAAAGTGTCAAAAGCCCCACCAATGGACTATACCATCCGGCGCCAGCACTCCGCTACCGACTGACGGGCACGGGCGCCAAGACGCTCGCATCATGGGCGCCGCTGCCGGGCGCTGAAGCTGTGGCCGAAGCGCCAGCGGTGCCGCCAAGCCACGGCCACGAAGCCGCTGCCGCCGTTTCGTGTTCTCCCTCGCGGTCCGCTACCGTGACGCACAAAAGAAAAAAGAAAAGAAGAAAAAGGGCGTTGTAAAACACTCGCATGTACCTCGATCGGAAGGAGATGAGACGGCGCGAGAGATGTAAACAAGAGAAAAAGAGCAGAGGGGGGCCGCCTAGGTCGAGGCAAAGAGGGGGTCATGAGTATTTATAACAATCCCACATGGACCCAATCCTCTTTGAATAAGGAGTCCTATTTGGCAACAAGTAGGAGTTCTAGTTGGAACCCAATTGATATCCAAAAGGAACCAAATCAGTCCCTAATTAGAGTCCTAATTGAACCTTATCCGATGTCAAAATAGTGCCAAATCAGTCCGCTGATTGGCCCCTACCCTCCTCGCTATATTTGGAAAGATTTCAAGATTTATTCTACAGATAACACTTTGCGAAGGCCCCCATCGACGCGAAATCAACGCTGCCGCTAATCCTACTCCAAATAGGATTACGAGTATAAACCGCTTCCTAATTTGTCGAGAAGTTCCCAAGAATATTCTTAGGATAACTCGATCGTAGGATTGCATTGACGCTTAATCAACGCCCGCCATCCTACTCCAACTAGGAATACGTAGTATAAACCGCCTAATTTGTCGAGAAGTTCCTAAGAATATTTCCATAAAAATATTCTTAGGATAACTCGATCGTAGGGATTGCATCGACGCTAATCAACGCTGCCGCTAATCCTACTCCAACTAGGAATAATAGTATAAACCGCTTCCTAATTTGTCAGTTCCCAAGAATATTTCCATAAAAATATTCTTAGGATAACTCGATCGCGATTGCATCGACGCTAATCAACGCTGCCGCCTAATCCTACTCCAACTAGGAATACGAAAATAAAGCTTCCTAATTTGTCGAGAAGTTCCTAAGAATATTCTTAGGATAACTCGATCGTATGATTGCATTGACGCTAATCAACGCCTAATCCTACTCCAACTAGGAATACGAGTATAAACCGCTTCCTAATTTGTCGAGAAGTTCCTAAGAATATTTCCATAAAAATATTCTTAGGATAACTGATCGTGGATTGCATCGACGCCAATCAACGCCTCCTAACTACCCAACTAGGAATATTTATATAAACCGCTTCCTAATTTGTCGAGAGTTCCTAAGAATATTTCCACAAAAATATTCTTAGGATAACTCGATCGTAGGATCACATCGACGCATCAACGCTGCGCCAATCCTACCCAAATAGGATTACAGTATAAACTATTTCCTAATTCTTAACGAAGTTCCCCGAGAATATTACCATATTCTTAAGGATAACTCGATAACCCTCGCCTCCCATCGTGGAACTCAAAGAGGGATAAATTCTACCCAACAAGGAGTACAAGAACGACGCCACCAACGGTCGTCACGCCAAGGATTCACGGATCAACGCTTTGATCCATCGTGAAGATTGCACGCCGTCAACGCCTGCACTCGCCGAAAGTGAAGGATGGTTTACGCCACCAACGCCGCAGCAGGATTTCCGATCAATGGAGGAATCTCGATGGTCGATGGACGACCGCTCACCAACACGAAGTCAATAACAAGGGAATTTAATCACCTAGCTCGAATCTCAACAACGGTCAAGCAATAAATGCAAGCATCGCAACACCCCGTATCCTACAAAGCACCGAGAACCCGAGGATTGGAGGAATCAACATCGAGCTAATCTTAAAAGAAATTCATTTATCGACTTCGTCAAGATCTCGACAACGGTCGACAAAAATGCAAGCATCGCAATACCTTCAAAGAATCTTACAAAGCACCGAAAGACCGAAAGGAATGGAGAGATCAAACGCCAAGGTCATTCACAAGTCCTATCACACCGAATCGGGGTGAAGGGTTATCATATCCAAAGTATCCCGCACTGCCAAAATCGACCGAACACTTTGGAGGGGTATCCGAGGCATTGAAAATTGCTTATCGCATTCGAGCGAGACTCATGACGCGTATCGACAACCGACGCACCCATCCGGACAACGCAATCCTTAATCGCCGATGTGATTAAGCCGTGAAACGATAAAGCGAAGTCGACGAACGCGATGAAGTGAGTCGACAAGGCGCACGAAGTCAACAAAACGACGATCGTGGAATAAACCCAATGACGGTTCGACGAGGCGAAGTTGACTAAACTCAAACGCCGACGGTGACTAATCAACCGCATTTAGTCCGCAACGCAAAATGAACCGATTGAGCTCTAAAAGTTGATCGGATAATGACTCAAACACAACAGCCACGCCACCGAGGAAAATTACGAAGACCGAGAAAACAAATAAATGGCGGAAAACGGCGAAAAAACGCAAAAACGACTCGGCCACTTTGCCGAGATGCTCTACCAGTGGCCGAGGTGGCTCGCTAACATGGCCGAGCCACTTGTGGCTCAGCTCCCTATTCTATAAATAGGGGGTCTTCCTACCGGGAGGAACGACGGGATTTTGCCGATTTTGGAGGTTGGAGAGTCGCTTGGACTTAGCCGGATTTTGGAGATTTTTCAAGAATCCTCGCAGATCTATGAGCCGCCGACGCATAGCCCGGAGCACCGGCGAGCACGAAGTTCACCAACGCCAAATCTACAATCGCAGGTGTGTTTAATTCGGTCGGCACGTAATAGCCCAGGATTTCTCCTAGTAGATCTCACCCGCCCACATCCTTCGCGGAGTGTGATCCCCGGCGCATCCTCTCCTTCGCGTGAGTGTGATCCCTAGGCTTCGCTTCCTTCGTGAAACGAGCCCTCTACGCCTCAGAGTTCCGAACCCGGTTTCCACTGATCGAATATGCTGTGGTCCACTCGGACGAATAAAAGTCCCCGCAGCAAAGAACCCACAAAGGTGATCCCGTGATAATAGAGATCCGAAGCTTATTCACAAAAGGAAGAAGTTGTATTTTTATTTTCATTGTACCAAATAAAAAGGCATTTTTCTTTTGTTTGAATTTTGTTGTAGGCCAACGGTTGTAAACGAAGTTCAAACAAAGCAATGAATAACAAACCGACTTTTAGCAACATCGGGTAACCTTCCAAGTGCTCTAAAGTATCTCGAATTAATACGCTACCTGCCAAATAACTCATTTGATGGCCACATTCCTCAATCATTTGGGGATCTTATTAATCTCGAGGGTTTGACCTTTCTTGCAATAACCTCTCAGGTTTTATACCCGAAGTCCTTGGTCAATCTCCATCACCTCAGCATCCTAAACTTATCTTTCAACATGTTGGAAGGAAAGGTTCCAAATGTTGGTGCCTTTCTGAATGTCAGCATCGCCTTTGGAAGGAAATGCTGCATTATGTGGAGCACCCAGATTTGGCTTTCCATCTTGCAACATAACTGATTCTACAGTTTCTAATTCAGGGAGGCATTTGTTGAGATATATCCTCCCTGTTATTGCTTCTGTCGGAATCCTTGTTCTTGGTTTTGCATCTTGTTAAGGTTACACAGAAGGAGAGCTAAGAATCCAACCCCAAGTAGCACACTTCTCCTACTAAACATAGATTGATCTCCTACTACGAGCTTGTTCGTACACGACAACTTCAGCCAGATAAACTTACTCGAAGGGGTGCATTTGGTTCTGTGGTACAGAGGACTTTAGATGACGGCCTTCTTGTTGCCATAAAGGTCTTGAATATGCAAATCGATGGAGCTTCAAAGAGTTTTGATGTTGAATGTCGGCTTTGAGGATGGTTCGTCACAGAAATCTTGTTAGAATCATCAGCTTGTTCCAACTTGGATTTCAAGGCACTCGGCCTCCAATTCATGCCAAATGGTAGCCTTGAAAGATGGCTCTACTCCCATAACTACTGCTTGAGCTTACTTCAAAGGATTAACATAGTAATCATGTAGCTTCAGCTCTGGAATATCTTCATCACCACCACTCTGAGGTCATACTGCATTGTGATCTGAAACCGAGCAACATTCTTCTTGATGAAGAAATGACTGCACATGTGAGCTAATTTCGCATTGCAAGACTACTGACCAGTAACAGCCAGAGTGTAACCTCAGCAAGTACGGTAGGGACCATTGGCTATATTGCTCCAGGTGATGAAATTACAAGCTCTAACCTGAAATTTAATCAAATTACATAGGATATATATTAATTCTTATTGTTTGTGATATAGAATATGCATCAATTGGAAGAGTCTCTGCAAAGGAGATGTCTATAGTTTTGGAACATTGTTGCTCGAAATCTTTACGAGAAAGAAGCCTACTGATCCTATGTTTACTGGGAATCAAGCTTGCGACAATGGGTAAATGATGCAAATCCTACTGGCCTGTTTGATGTCGTGGACTGCAACCTCTTGAGAGATGAAGATGGAAATGAAAGGCCGAGGAATGACTTAATTTCGATGCAGACTTGTCTATCTTCTATCATGGACTTGGGGATTATCTGTTCAAGTGACTCACCTAAAGAAAGGCTTGCTATGAAGGACGTTGTTCCAAAGTTGCAGAAGATCAAGATGGAGTATTTGTCAGTGTCTTGTGTTGTTTGAAACATGACAATAATGTATTATGGATTTACTTGTATGTGTTGTTATTTGACTTTGCCATATGAAGCCAACTCACCTGCCTCCACACCAACCCCTTCACCAAAATTCACTATTCCAACAACCTGAAATCATCAGCCACCAACCTTAATATCCCTATGGGGTGTCATGGATGAAGGAAATGCATCGACGTAAATATCGTGGAGAGAAATAAGAAAGAGAGAAATAAGAGAGGTAGAGAGGAAAAGAAAATAAAATTTGAGAGTTTTTCTTTTAGTGTTATCCTCTTTGAGAGTTTGGGAGATATTTGAGTGGTTCCCCATTTGTAACCTTCTTTGATTAGTGAATTTTTTGTCGTTTTCGCCAGGACGAGTCATATAACCGACCAACCACGCTAAACTTGTGTGTCGTTTCTTTGTCTTCACCGATTTATCTATGATGTTATTATCCACTTTGTATAGACATCTTTTGTGTCCGAAGCCCCCTCACGCAACAAACCGGTATTAGAGCTAAGACACCGCTCACGCAGCACGATACTATTCACAAGTACGGCATCGTTTCACGATATGATACTATTCATGAGTACGCGACGCTCATAAATACGCTACCATTCACTAGTATAGTTATGCTCTAGTGGGCTTCAAGATGTCTTGAAAATACAAAGTGAAAAATTCGATGGAAGAAACAACGCTTGTGGAGAGTAAAATGAGGGCTCTCCTAGTACAACAAGGATCGTTCAAAGTCTTGTCCTGAAGGACAAGTTGCCGGAATCCATGCCCGATGATGAGAAAGAAGAGCCGAGATGAAGGCGATAGTGCCATACCGCTATTTAATGAGGTCCCGCGAAGGTTGCCGATGAAGATACCGCCGCCGGTCTATGGCTCCGTTAGAGAGCTTGTACATGACTAAATCTCTAACTAATAAGCTCTACTTGAAGCAACGCTTCTTCACCCTTCGTGATGAAGGAAGGTATGCGATAAAAGACCACTTAGATGAACTTAATATTATTCTTATGGATTTAAAGAATATTGATGTCAAAATCGATGAAGAAGATCAAGCCCTTATCTTATTATGTTCATTACCTCCTTCCTATGAGAATTTTGTTAATAGCATGTTATACTGGTAGAGATACACTTTATTTAGAGGATATCAAATCACTTTACATTCAAAAGAGTTAAGGCGTAAAGCATTAATGTCAGGAGGTGAGGATCAAGTCAAGGCTTGTTCGCCGTGGTCGCCTTGAAAAGGGTGTTGGTGGTAGAGGTAAATCTAGAAACATGTCTAGATCAAAATCAAGGCCAAGAAAAATGTTGAATGTTATTATCGCACAAGTTTGGGCATATAAAGCCTAATTGTCCAAATACCAAAGCAAAGGATAATTCACAATAAGTCTTGGAGGTGAAACCTTCAGCTGCATCAGAATCAAGAGTCTTCTAGTTCACATGATGTTCTTTCAGCTTAGTGTTAATACTCATTCACAAGATGAGTGGGTTCTTGATTCGGTTGTTCCTACCATATGTGTCCAAGATAGGATTGGTTTGTCACATATCACCATTGATGGTGGGAATGTTTTGTTGGGAAATAATATGCCTTGCAAGATCATGGTATCGGGTCAATTAAGATTGGAACACATGATGGTATTGTTAGAATATTGAGTAATGTTCGACATATACCGTGAAGTTAAAGAAGAACCTCATTTCTTTAGGCACCCTTGACTCAAATGGTTTTAAATTTTCTACTGAAGGTGGAGTTTTGAGAGTTAGTAAAGGCTCTCTTGTTGTAATGAAAGGAAAGAAGGTAAATACCCTCTATATCCTTAGAGTGAAAAGCCGCAGCAGTTGTCATCCCTCGAGGATTCAGATCCGACACTACACGCTTGTGGCATATGCGTTAGGGCATATGAGTGAGAGAGGACTAGATGTATTGAGCAAACAAGGTCCGCTTTGTGGTCGTAAAACTAGCAAACTAGACTTTTGTGAGCATTGTGTTTTCGCAAACATCATAGAATCTCCTTTAGTACCTGTTCACGTAACCAAGAGTACTTTAGATTATATCCATTCAGATGTTTGGGGTCCCTCTCGTGTTTTATCGAAGGTGGAGCTCTTTTCGCTAACATTAATTGATGATTATTCCGTAAAAGTTTGGGTGTATCCTTTGAAGCATAAGAGTGATGTGTTTGCAACTTTCAAGCAATGGAAGGTCATGATTGAGAAGCAAACAGAAAGAAAGTGAAGCTCTAACCCACAATGGGATGGAATTTTGTTCCACGAGTTTGACCGCTATGCAAGAATGAATGTATTGTAAGGCCATCGCATGCTCGCATACACCACAATAAAATGGAGTTGCGAAGGATGAACAGAACACTTTTAGAGAGAGCTCGTGCATGCTCTCTAATGCCGGTTTGTCAAAAGACTTTGGGTGAGGCAAATAATACTGCTATTTGATAAACAGATTCTTCTACAAAGAATTGATTTTAATACTCCGTAAGAGGTATGGTCTGGTGTTCTCCCGCTAATTACTCTCATTTAAGAGTATTTGGTTGCTCTGCTTATTTTCATGTTAATGATGGTAAGCTTGAACCTCGAGCAAAGAAAGCTATCTTTCTAGGATATGCTAGTGGGGTGAAGGGATATAGATTGTGGTGTTCTGATACTAAATCACCTAAGTTTATTATTAGTAGAGATGTTACTTTTGATGAGAAATCCATGCTTCACCCGAGAAAGGAGTTTGTTATTGATACCACGTACTAAGAAGGAGTCTAGCAAGTGTGGAGCCAGAGCTCGCCTTCAAAGGGAGTGCCTCGAGGGGCCATGTTGAACCAGCTTGATACCGCTAAAGGTTCAACTTCGTGATGCCGATACACCACAAGAGCAACAGCACAATATTGTCACCGGAGAACAAAGAGGCAGATCCAACCTCCTCATATGCGTACATGCTTGCTTACGCTGAGTATAGTAAAGCGTAATCGATTGAGATTCCGAGCCTTCTACCTACAAGGAGGCTATTAGTGGCAAGGAGGTCAGGATTGGATCTGCTATGATGACCGAAGAGATGGAGTCTCTTCACAAGAATCAAACATGGGAGTTAGTGAAGCCACCTAGGGACGTAAAATTGTTGGTTGTAAATGGGTCTTCAAGAAGAAAGAAGGAGCTCCAGATACGATTCTAGATACAAGGCACGCTGGTAGCCTAAAGGCTACAAATAAATCGAGGGTATGGACTTCAATGAAGTATTCTCTCCAGCTTGTAAAACACACCTCAATTCGCTGTTGCTTGTCATGGTTGCTCACTTTAATTTGGAGCTTGAGAAACTTGATGTGAAGACGACGCCTACATGGCGAGCTTGAGGAGCGATCTTTATGCATTAACCAGAGGGATTTGTTGTTGAAGGTAAAGAAGATCATATGGGCAGGTTGAAGAAATCTCTTTATGGGTTGAAACAATCTCCGAGACAGTGGTATTTGAGATTTGATACTTTCATGTTTGAGCATGTTACTCTAGGAGTAAATATGATAGTTGTGTTTATCATAAAAAGCTCAATGATGGTTCTTTTGTATATTTGCTTTTGTATGTTGATGACATGTTGATTGCAGCTAAAGATATGTCAGAAATCAACAAGTTGAAATCTCAACTTAAACATGAGTTTGAGATGAAGGACTTGGGAGCAGCGAAGAAAATTTTGGGGATGGAGATCCACAGGAACAGGCGAGAAGGAAGTTTATTCCTATCTCAGAGAAATACATCAAGAAGGTGTTGGAGAGATTTGGCATGCTTGATGCCAAGCCTGTGAAGACTCCGCTTGCTTCTCATTTTCGACTTTCAGCAGAATTGTCACCTCAGACTGAAGAGGAGGAGCATTACATGTCTTGTGTTCCTTATGCCAGTGCAGTTGGAAGCATTATGTATGCTATAGTCTGCACCCGTCCAGATATTTCACATGCAGTCAGTGTTGTGAGTCGGTATATGGATTGTACGCGAGGAAAATTAAAGTTAAAGCTGTAAAACAAATGTTATCCTTTCTAATTGATTTTAAAGAAAGAATAAATACAACTCTCAATGCAATCTCTCTCTAACCGACTTAGATAGAAAGAAATTACAAAGTCCTCGATCGGTTGCCCGATTTGACAAAAGAAGGAAGGGTCAACTGAGATCCTTCCTTTGTTTAAAACTTCTTCACGGCTATGAGCTTGAGCCTTGTATCCCGTGGACGATCCGACCCCTTGTTGCTCGTGGAATCATTGAAAAGGACTTGCAAAGCAAGTTTAAGAACTCAGAAAGAAGTTTCTAACTCTCGCGAAGTTTGATAACCCAAGAACGTTTCAGAATCCTCGACGAAGTTTGAAAACCAAGCCAAATTGAAGAAAAGCCGATGTTAGAACAGCTCAAACTCTCTCTAATCGATTCACCTCAAGTGCTCAACTCTCCAATCTCCTTTCACACAATTAGCTCTCTAAAAAAATCCTCCCTTTCCACCGAAGTTTTCACCATTTATAGGTTTTAGGTGTAATCACCCTTGAATGAGGATTCGTGGCCCTCAAATCGTGGAAAACGGTTTTGGAGCCGCTCGTGTCGTTTAAACGCCGAAGACCCGCTTTTAAATGATCTTCGCGCCTCTATTTTAGGACTAGGACGCTGGGGTTAAGATCCGCTGCGGGCTCAACGCCATGATGCCCTCGCTTTGAGCTTGGGGCTGAGAGCTCCGCGCTTGAGCTTGACGGCCGGTGAGCTCCACGCTTTGAACTTGGACGCTGAGAGCCCCGCTCGAGCTGGACGCTGCTGAGAGCTCGCTTTGAGCTTGGACGCTGGCCGAGCTCCGCTTTGAGCTTGGACGCTGGGAGAGCCCCGCTTTGAACTTGGACGCGGGCCAGAGCCCCGTGGTTCGAGCTTGGACGCTGCTGAGAGCTCGTTTTGAGCTTGACGCGCCGAGCTCCGCTTTGAACTTGGACGCTGCCGAGCCCCGCTGAGCAGCTGGGCCGGAGAGCCTGCTTGAGCTTGGACGCGGCCGAGAGCTCCGCTGCTTTGAGCTTGGACGCCGCCGAGAGCCCCGCTTTGAACTTGGACGCTGGCCGAGAGCTTCGCTTTGAGCTTTAACCGCTGTGTTAAACCTCTTGGTTTGTTCTCGATGAGGTTATTCTCTTGGTTGAACCTCGCCAAGTTGTAATCCTTGTATTTGTGACTCTATTTTATTTCTTTAGAAGCCTTCGAATCGCTTTCGCCTGGCTATCTTAGTGGGTTGTGGCTTATCAAGAATAAAATTTTGACAAACTTACAACCCTCCGTTTTCAAAGCTTATGGTTGATCGATGAGCTTTGGAATACTTTGACTTCTCCTTTTGTTTGATCTTGAGGAGGTATTGCTCTTCATTCTCGCTCTCAAAGAAGTTGTGCTCAACTTTTGTTTGAAGCTTGAACGGAAGAAACGCTGGGTGATCTCCGCTTTTATTTTTGAGCTGCGATGAGGTTCGCTTCGAGTTTGGACGCGTGATGAGGTCTCTTTTGGAGTTTGGACGCTGGGTTGAAGTCGAACCGATTTGGTTAAGAGACGCTGATCTCGCGGGATTCTTTGCCTAAAATCTCGTGGAGATTTGATAGGTCGGGCGGCCTTATAAATAGACCCGAAGTCAAATCAAAAGTCTTATGACTTTGTCAAGGAAATCATCTTCCTTATTTCTCCGGCGATTTTTCCCGATTCGACCGCTTTCACAAGCTTTTTCAACTTCTCTCGACGAATGTCTCCCAAGAGGTCAAATAAGTCCAAGAAGACCGCCCGTTCCTCGAGCACGCCGGGTACCGGGTCCATCGGCGGTGCTCTCACCAGCCCCTACGGCCGCGACACCCCTTGATCGGTGTTTCGACTTTGGCCATAACTTGCTTCACAAGTTTTCCTTCGCGGAAGCAACGGAAACGATGAGCAAGCTCGCTTTGAAATGGAACGCTGGATCGATATCCGCTTTTGGTAATGAAACGGAGTTGACACCGCTGCTGGAATGAAACGGATTGATACCCGCTGGTATTAGACACGGGTTGACACCGCTGCTTTGACAATGAAACGCGGCCGCTGCTTCGCTTTGACGCTGAATGCGGTTGGCCTCCGCTTTGTACTTTAAACGCTGGGTAACCTTGCATCTAGGGTTTGACCTTATTAACCTCGCTTATTTTCCTCCGTATTAACTAATTTTCATTCTCATGTGCAGTGCGCTACTCAAGTGATCCTCTCACTTTTAACAGCCATTTTGGCCATGAAGGAGGTGAAGATCCTGAGGTTAACTTCACCAAGTCTGCGCCAAAAGCTTCCCATTGTTCAAGATAAAGATGAAGATCGACTAAAGTTTGTCACCGAGGCTAGTTCACCAGAGTCGTGGCCATTGTCACGATCTCAAAATCGAGACGCCGGACCGAAAAGCCTCTCAAGAAGCCCGCTTTTGGAGACCCCATGGCACTTGATGCCAAAATCTTTTACGACGGGACTACAAAATGCCGCTAAAAGTTGGTGACCGACTCTCTTCCTTCCTAACATGGAGCGCATGTACCCACTCTCTTATCTCGTAGCAGCCTCTATCCCCAAGATATGGATTGGGACCTTGTCAAGAATCAAGGTGGGTATCGCTGGGATGTTGACCCATCAAGGTGCTCGCCGGGCCATCGACAAGTGACGCTTTAAGGCCGTGGTTGGTCACTCGAGAATATCCAGCTGAGGTGCCCGCCCCGCCAAAGATTTTCGGCCAGATTTATAGTCAGAAGGGGAATTTCCCGCCAAGACTTCAGAGCCCCGTGATGGGTACACTCAACCGACGGAATGTGGTGGACTCGCCTTGTGAACTTTGTCATGGACGAAGCTACGAGACTTATTGACTCTTCCCTGGGTGATCCGGGTCTTGGTCAGGCGGTATGGTATCGCATGCAGTTCTTATAACCTTTTGCTATGCTAGAGAAGTATAACCCGAGACTTGTAACGCTCTACAACCCGGAGAGCTAGGTTTCGCTTCTTCATGAGATGTACTAAGTCTCGGTTTGCCTTTTGGGAGCTTCCATATGAGGAGTTTATTCCTGATCAAGAGTTGGCTATCTTGAGCAACCAAATTCCGGCATATATAGACTTTTGGGAGCCGATGTGTCATTTCCAAACCTCGGCCCACCGGATGTGGTTACGGAGGCGAGTCAAGCAGGCCTTGGTCGACTATTTATTCAAGAATTTGCATAGCAAGGACACTGATGTAGTTCGCCTTGCCGCGAAGTTCGCCTCGACGGTTAAAGATCGATTGAACGCCTCTCATTATACTAATGAGGCTCAAGAGGGCACTTTCCCCGCCATATACAGAAGTTCGAGAGTTTTCATTACCAAACTCGATCCCTATTTCTCGACGCGGCTCGCTTGGTCGGGCTTCCTAATGTTATGGCCGGCGGTGTGGTGCCCTCCCCGCCATCGACTCTCTTGTCGCCGAGGTCGCTAATTCCAGCCAGCTTCTTTGGCTCATGGAAGACCAATCAACCTTTCTTTATGGCGACATGCCGCTTACAGAGCGCTTGAGGGAATTATGTCATGATTTCACCTGTGTCAAGGCAGCTGGCACGGAGAGAAGAAGACTCAAACTTCCCAACCCGCTGCCTTTACCGCACACCTATTGGTAGCCTGGTTTGTTTTGCATTGCCCTCCTTGATGTCTCCGCTCTTGCTTGGTGATTCCTTCTGCTGGGTTCAACTAGGGTCGCCTCGATGGAGGGTTGGTACATGGTCATGGTCCGACAAATTCTGCCCAAGGATCTCAACTACCATATCTTCGATGTTTTCCGATTTTGAAGGAGGTGGATATGGGGAGATGTACCAAGACACTAAGGGCTCTAACTCCTTCACCCAATTGAATGGAGGTGTCTTCGCTATCGATCAATATCGTGCCCGCTACCTAATCTTCCGCCAAGGCGAAATGTTACATCGAGCCTTATCAACCTTTTTCTCGCCGACAATTTGGGTACGATCAACTATATGTTGGAAACCCTAACCCCAACCGGCGCCATCGGAATTTATATGAAGGTGCTGTGGCCCGTATTATTCCTGGTCGGTGGAACTGGGCTAAATTTACACTTCCTCACAAGACTTCCAATAGTTATACGACTATGGGTTTCTCAGAATCGTACCAATCCACTTCCTGCATCCTCAATATAAACGAACTCGCCTTGTTTGAAGGAGATCGTAAAATGTACGAGGCTAAGAAGCATTCTAAAACACCCCGCTGAGAGGGTTTGAAGAGTATTTAGCTTGTGAGCCCGGGCTGGTGCCGAGGGAGAGGTCGGCTACCGCTGCCGGGCCTCATCGGGCCCCTCCGCCGGGACCCGCGGAGGAAAGGGCTGCGTGTAAACGCCAATGTCTCAAAAGGACGCGCCGCCACGCCAGCGGCTCGCCGACAGCCACCCACCAAACCTCCGCCCCCGAAAGTGGGGTCAAACTAATGCAAGATGCTTAGAGTTGCTCCTCCAAGACTTCGTGGACTAAGAAGAACCTCGAGGAATCGCTTGCTGTAGGGATTCCCACCAACGGGTTCGCTCAATTGGGCCACTTTAAGAGGTTCTTTCTCACCCATCTTTGGAGGAAGAAGGTGGAGACGAATCACTTCGTGAAGATGCGGAGTCTATTCCAACCGCTGAAGCTCTCGATATGATAATTCCAGCCGCATTCGATGCCGCCTCCCAAAGTGACCAAGAGGAGGCTCCAGCCGAAAGGGCCGACGCTTCAGACTGCAAGATATTCATCTCCCGCTTCTTCTGCTTATGTCCGCAATGGGGCCGAAAGACCTAGCCCCACAACCGGTCTATTTCTGCCGCCACGCCACGAAGCCCCCATCCTTCAGAGATGATGAGGAAGAGGTGTCATGGGTATTCCGCAGAGTGCGATGGACTTTTCGACGATCTCCACCGCCACTTCCAGGCCAGCCTCGCAGCTTATTTTCTCTCCTGTAATCATTGTTTGTTTTGAATCTTGATAGTCGCTTCATACGCGTTCTTTTGACAATCATTATTTTTGTAGGCTCACGGTAAGGGCAAATCCAGAGGCCGCGGCAGAAGGGCTCAAGAGATTGAGGTAGTAGTGGCTCGTGAGGTCACTCAACATCAACCCCATACCGAAGTCACTCCAAAAGTCTCAAGAAGAAGCTTTCTCCTCCGCTAAGATCAACCTCTTAGGATTTCTCTTAGGACCGAAGGATGCTAGTACTTCCTTCCGCCAAATACCATCACCGCGGACTCCTTCTCGTGGCCTAGTGACCCAACACGAGCCGGTATTGTCTCCCCAGCTTCCATGGAGTCGGCCACAGCCTAATTTGCTTCGTAAATACATTGGTCATTTAGAATCGAGATGCAGACGCCGCAAGATCATTGTTGCTGGAAGGAGCACCTTTGCAGCTTTCAAGCCTATTCTAATGAATTATCTAAATAACATCAGGTATCTGGGCGACACCGAATGCATCCAACGCTGTACCAACGAGATATCTCGCCTGGAGGAGAGCTTGAAGAGCTTTGAGGAATTGCATCATGTTGATCTGGAAGCTCAGATTGAGTCAACCCTTGCTGACATTTATGCTCAAGCGATGCAGCAATATGAAGCCGTTCAGAAGAATTTGAGCGAGAAAGAGATACAAGTTGCATCCCTGAAAATTCAGTGGGATCATTGGCAACACGAGCTAACTTCCACGACCTCTACTATGCGTGTTACTCGTGAATCCATTGCTACCATCGAGGAAACTATCGCCAACTCCAAGCCGAGTTGGTTCGCCAGGCTGCCGCTCAGAGGAGGCGGAAGTGAAAGACCCACTCGTAAAAGTGTAGAAACATACAATGATTATCGTGAGGAACCGGTGTTCTTGAGGAGATAAAAGGGGCATTATCGCCACGCACTGCATAAAGAGGGACTAAGGGGCGAAGCCACAGCAATAGTGCGGGCTCCTCATGAGAAGGAGGTTGCTAAGGCCAAATCTCAACTTGCGTCCATCACGCTTAGGGGACCATAGGCCAAATCTCAGCTTGCGTCCCTCTTTATTGTTTTCCCCTTTTTTTTTTTGAATGGCACTTTTTTGTATCATCCTTTAGGAGTTTGAATAAAAGTGATACAAATTTACTTTTTCATTGTGATTTCGTATGTCAACCACAATACTTATAGGATTTTTGGCAAACCCTCAGCCATCAACGGATTTGATGAGCCTTTACCGACACCGCTTGAATCGCTAGCGTATGATTATCTAAGTCTCAAGACGAACGCTATGCGCTAAAAGAATTAGACTCTTTTAGACTTAACGC
Organism: Asparagus setaceus; assembly: GCA_012295165.1. Taxonomy (NCBI): domain Eukaryota; kingdom Viridiplantae; phylum Streptophyta; class Magnoliopsida; order Asparagales; family Asparagaceae; genus Asparagus; species Asparagus setaceus. Next base: position 74,066,731 of record CM022704.1, read on the forward strand.
TACGATGTTGAATACGTAGACTTTGTTTTTTTTTTTTGTGGGAACAGACCGCCCGGCTGCATGCAAACTTATCCTCATTTAGACTTGGTGCCTATGGTATGAACAAGGCCTGGGCTTGTGTTATAACAAGGCTCTAAGGGCTTGTGTTGTGAACAAGGCTCTTAAGGCTTGTGTTGTGAACAAGGTTCTAGGGCTTGTGTTGTGAACAAGGCTTTAGGGCTTGTGTTGTGAACAAGGCTTTTTAGGCTTGTGTTGTGAACAAGGCTTTTTAGGCTTGTGTTGTGAACAAGGCTTTAGGGCTTGTGTTGTGAACAAGGCTTTTAGGGCTTGTGTTGTGAACAAGGCTTTTAGGGCTTGTGTTGTGAACAAGGCTTTTTAGGCTTGTGTGGTGAACAAGGCTTTTTAGGCTTGTGTTGTGAACAAGGCTTTTTAGGCTTGTGTTGTGAACAAGGCTTTTAGGCTTGTGTTGTGAACAAGGCTTTTAGGGCTTGTGTTGTGAACAAGGCTTTAGAGCTTTATGTTGTGAACAAGGCTTTAGGGCTTTATTATCCTATTAAGCCGGGTTGATCAAAAAGCTGATTGTGGTTTAATCAAATTTGTGGATTCGTCATCCTGTTGATGAGGATTAACAGATTGGTTACGTTTTAGGCCAATTTAAGAACCTATCATCCTGTTAAAGAGGACTGATAAGTTGGTTGCTTGTAGCTCGTTAGGACGAGATTGGGCTTCAATAGCTTTAAAAGAAGAGAAGACCCCGGCCAAAGGAGTTACTAGGTCTAAAACCGCTAAGTGTTAGACTCGTAACGAGGTGGGATCCGCTGCTGAAATTCGGCACGCTGCGGGTGAGCTTCGCTCGCTTTTAGAACGCAGGTGAGCCTCGCCCGGGTTCAAAACGCAGATGTGCTTCTTAGGGATTGAACGCGAGGCAAGTCTCGTTTGAGATAAAACGCGAGGTGAATCTCGCTTGAAATAGAACGCCGAGGTGAATCTCGCTTTGGAAAGTCAACCACTTTATCTCGAGGTGGTTGTGTTTAACCGCTTTAACTGAGGTGGTTGGAGAATCTTAAGTGAGATCTTCTCCTTAATCCTCAGATAAACAACCTTGGGTAAAATTTAGAAATTTTACCACGTAAAAATCACTTAATTTTTCATCTCCTTTGTGGTTCCAAGAGATTTCGCGTCACAAACTCTTCTTGAGTTCTTCCCCATCTTCGACAGCCGATTTCTTCAATGGCTCCAAGGAAAACTGCTCATTAAGATCGCGCGCCGCTCAAACGACTCCAAGCCCAACGCCGCCGAGATCTCGAAAGTGACCCATCGGTTTCGATATGCCGCCGCCACAGCAAACCCTCACATCGAGGTATACCGTGGTTTTGAATTTATTTTAATGGGTTCCAACTCAAAATTGAACTCGCGCTTCAAACGGAGTTGATGTTGATAATGGAGACGGATCGACTTCGCGCTTTAATTTTAGAACGCTGGTTATCTCCCTCGCTTCAGACTTGGAACGCATAGTTATTCTTTGCATTTAATGCTTGAACGCTGGCTATCCTCGTGATTTTATAGCAACGCTGGGCCGACCGCCTTACAACTAGAACGCTGGTCACCATTTGCATTTTCATCTTGGGCCATCTTAGGCTTTCTTTAACTTTCCTTTTGACGCTTTTATCTTCTCTTGTCGCAGCTTCTATGCCGAGGCCGCTTCCGTAGATATCACTTTGGTTATTCGGTTGATGGACCACAATGTGGTTTTAGGTTCGCCGAGAGCTCCCCACGACTCGACAATTGTATGGAAAGAACGATGATGATCCATCGAATAACCTTCCACCTTTAGGCCATTATAACAGCATATGAATTTCGTGGCGCCAAAAGCCATGACTTAATCGAGAAGCCCGCTCTTCTTCGAGATCGATCAAGCGTGATGATAATATGGATCATGGGCGGGAATCCAAGATGCTACATCAAGCTAACGACCGCTTTTTCCTTCCTAGCATAAAGCGGATGTATCCGCTTTCTTACTTTCAAAGCCGCCTCCTCGCCGCAGCGCTTGGATTGGGATCTAGTCGAGGAAAGGGATGGTGGTGCCTGGGGTTCTAACTCACCAGCGGTTCATCCTTTGGGGAGTGACTATAAGGTGATGGGCCTAAGACCAGCGAAGTTTCATAGCATAAGTCTCAATCAAGAGAGGGCCACCCGCCCGCACTTTTATTCACCGATTCACACGCCTGCATGCAATTTGTTGCTCAAGAATTTAGGACTCCTGGATGGGTGTATTCTCCTGACGACGGATGGTGGGTCCGTATGATGGACTTTGTTATCAATGAATTGCGAGTGCCACTCACCTTATCCGGGTTAGAGATTCCAAAGGAGAGCCACGCAGATCGGGTGTCATCCGAACTCCTACGGTTTCTTTGCCATCTTGGAAAAGTATAACCCTGATACTTGTACTTTTTTCACTCCCGTTGGGGAATTAGGCTTTGCTCTCCAGGAAATGTATGCAGTATCGGGTTTACCATTTGGTGAACTGCCGTATGAGGAATTTGTTCCTAGCAATGAACTTTCTATTTTATGAGGGAATACCCATGTCTATGCCACCTTCCTCGAAGTGATGTGTCACTTCCATATCTGCGGTACAAGAGACCGGACTCACGACGGTGTTAAACATGCATCTTGGGTGAATATTTGTTTCAAAATCTACAGAGTAAGCATGCGATTCGTCGCACAGCTGAGCTCCTCCAAAGTCTCCACCGCCAAGATGTCAACACAATACTGAAGATATCTTTCCTCCCAGCACAAATTTGAGAGCTTCCGCTGCTGCCGAGACTCCTATCTCGATATGGCATGCTAGTAATGGATTTCGATGATCCGTTGAAACGCGTGTGGTTCCTCCAAACCCATCGAATCCATCCCGATCCGTGGTATACCCCGCAGTTCTTTGGCTCATGGAAGGCCGATAAGTCTCCTCTCCACTATGGCAAGTTGCATACAATATGGCTTACGAACCGACTTCGAATTTTGAATGTGAGAAAATTGGGTCGAGGAAGGTAGCAGATTGAAAACTCCCCCCACGCCCGCTGCCAGATTCCTATTTGGTGGCCCGTTTGTCATGCATGCCCCTCATTAATGACGGGTTAGCGATGCCAACTCTTTTTTCGCTCCTTTATACGGCTTGGTCCGCCAAGTGGGCGATTGGTACATAGTCCCCACTGACATTTTATTGAGGAGGATAATTACCGAAGTCTTTTGTCGTTTCTCCGATTTTGGTGGAGTAGAAGAGCGACGCATTTTCATGGATGTGGCACCGGTAACTTCACCCTTGCGCCGAGGGCATCTTCTCGTGGCTTATCACATCGCCCGGTATTTGGTCTTTCGGGTGACCGTGTATCATCGAGCCTTACTTGCCTAGCCTGGCTTGCTCGACAATTTGGGTATGACCAACTATATGTTGGGAACCCTAACCCCAAGTTGGCTATCGCTGGGAATTTGTATGAAGGAGCTCGAGCCCGGTATAACCGGATGGCCGGAGGCTCCAGCAAGATTTGTGCTACCTTTCTTCCCACCGCCATACCGCTTCGGTTTTGCAACCGGTATCGGAAGTTTCAAGCTCCCAATATGACGTATACACTTCCGCTGAAGGATATTAGGAGTTGTAACAATCTAAAAGAAATTGAAGACGCTACCGTGGGAATCGATTTAGTATTTGATTTGGCGAGCAGAAGCACTCAAGGTTGGCCAAATTCAACGGATACCCCGAGGTGGAATTCTTCGAGAGAGCAGCAGGAAAAGGGTTTTCACTCGTAAGAAACGCTCAATATGAGAAGAGGGCTCGCCAACAAATAACGACGAGGTCATCCTCGCCTGTCGGCTTATGCAAGGAGCTATTAGATCCGCTTCGCATTGCATGAAGAAGAAGAGGGAAATCGCCACACCGATTCCTTCCCCACGTACTTCCCATTATTCCGCATACGGTGGTTGATCTAAACTACACGATTCCACGGATATCTATGCGAGTCCGATATAAACCGATCGCGAGGGATACCGACGCGCAATGACTTTGTTATGGGCGGTCGTGGCTCCTTTGAAGTCTACAGCCTCATATAATGAAACATCCGGCTACCTAAGCGTCATGCGACGATCGCTTCCAACATTGTGCCGCAAGAGTTTCTCGCTTGGAGGCGGACTTGCGCCTTCCGTGTGCTTTCACAGTTGACGAGAAGCCGAGATAACCAAGTCTCTCATTAGCCAAGCCGAAAAACATCTCAACAGGGAACCCTTGCGCCAGTTTATCCAAAAGAAGGCGCTGGTTAACTTGTGGACAAAGACGATCAATTCCAACTCGACTTGACCGAATCCACTCTGCGGGTGCAATTCAGAGTCTATTGCCCAATTAGAGGCCGAAGTTAACTCGAAAAGGGCTCAATTGACTCGTGAGCAAGAAGTCCGCAGAGGGTTCACGCCAGGTGCCGAGATTCTTGATAACCTTCGCCAAGAGGTGAATACCTTGGAGGTTATGAAAAAGGAGGTTGGCGAATGAAACTCAATTCCAGTGTGGTTGCAGAGAGTGCGCGATCGAGCATGAACAAAAGCTTGCGAGCTTAAGTCACGGCTTACGCTTATTCACATGACGGCCCTAATCTTTCTAGCATCAAATCAGACACCTTTTATTTTGTTATTTAAAAAAATGAAGTGATACTTTTGTTTCTCCTTTTGCGACAATATTTGATTTATAATAATGAAAACAATTACAAATGCCGAGGTATAATGTTAACATAGCATAAATGATCGCTCAAGACTCAAATGAATGAAGTCCATTCCAATAAATCAACCCCCAAATTCTAAGCTGCTCAGCTCTTTCTCCTAAGCTTAGTTAAGAACAAGACAGGATCTTACCGCCTACGTAATATTTTGAGAAACTTCCCAATGGCATCATGAGAATGTCACCTTTCAAGTCGATAAGTCGATAAGTCTAGAATAGACAGTTCGACTACTTAAAGGTCCTTCCCATTTGGGATTGAACCTTTCGCCTTATGTGTCATGACCATAGGTCGTACGAACGTTAAGACAAGATCGCCTCTTGAAGATCCTTCCTTAACCTTCTTGTTGTAGGCTTTAGAACCGAGCTTGGTATAGCTCGATTTGTTGTTGAGCTCAAGTCGCTTGTCGCCTAACATTTCTAGCTCCTCAGAGGGCGAAGGATGCTGCTCTTCATCCGCCATTCCAGCTTGTGAGAGCAACTCTTAGGAAGGAATCAATCTCCAATGGTAGAACGCTTCGATCCGTACACCAACGAAAAAGGAGTAGCTTTTGTTGGGTTCTCACCGCCGTATGATAAGCCCATAAACAATTGCCCAACTTCTCATCCCAATCACTTTTTAGAGATCTAACTTTTTAGAAGTTTCACAATGGTCTTGTTGAAAGCTTCCGCTAGACCATTGGTCGGGGATAATATGCCGCCGACGCAACACTTTGGATTCGAACTTATTGCAAAATCTCGAATCCATAGCTAATGAATTGCGACCGCTATCATGGACTATCCGCCAGGTACCAAAGCCGATAGAGGACGGATGCTTAATGAACTTGATCACGCTTGAAGTTTTAACTTCTTTTAACGAACAAGCACTTCATTTAGAAAAGTAATCGCCACGCTAAGATGAATCGATGTCCTTGGACGCAAGGAGATAGGCCCGACAATATCCATTCCCACATTTCAATGGCCACGTAAGAGGATGTTGGGTGTAGATTTCCGGTGCCCGATGGACTAAATCACCATGAATTTGGCACGCATGACATCGCTTAGCGTAATCCACGCATCTTCAAACATCTTTGGCCAATAATAACCTATTCTCCGTAGGCTATCCCCCAACTTGCTCCTGGTTGGTGGGCTCCACACATTCCGGTCAGGTTTCTCTCCTCCTTTCGAAAGGCAGCTGAGTAGAATTCACATGCGACTTTACGATACAAAGTCCGAAGTTGCATCATAATAAAACGGCGGGCCTTCCGCTTAATGGCGGCCGCTTTGGGATCATCCTAGGATTCCATACAGACGAAGTCTATATAAGGAATCGCCAATCCCTTGGTTCGAGCCTAACGGAAGTTTCACAAACGGTCTCTTCGTTGGTCCTTCTAGATCTCCTTTGTGATGAGTTCGTGAGTATAATTCACGTACCGCGACAAATATTATTGTCCGGGCCTTTGGAGGTAATGCTAGTGATGTGGCTAACGGCCTGGCATCTCGCAGGGCATTCCTGCTCGTGGAATATACTCTATGAAAAGCCTTCAACTTCGCGGCTAATTCTAGAACCGCCGAGTGATATGGGATTAAGTCTTCATTGCGACTTCATACTCTCCTCAACCTCGATTCACGATGAGCCGGAATCACCATAAGCTTCGAGGTATTGAATGTTGATTTCTTCACCACCGCGATTCCTAGTAATAAAGCTGCTATATTCCGCTACGTTATTAGTGCATGGCTCAGCTAAGGAAAACCCCCTTGGGATCACAAGACTGTTTGGGGAAACAAGTACAACCCCCACACCGGCTGCAATTCCTCCATCTGGATTTGCTCTAGAGGCTCCATCAAAGAATAACTTCCATACCTGAGTATCTCCTTGAGTCATGTAAGCTTCAGTGATTTCATCTGGTATATCTTCGTATAGTTTGGAAGAGTCGGGGACCGGATGTTCTGCTAAGAAATCCGCCACGGCCTGTCCCTTAATAGCCTTCTGGGGCATAAACTTCATATCATATTGTGAGAGAAGTATCGCCCATTTGGCTAACCGGGAATTCAGTGAAGAGGGCTTAGTCATGAGCACTCTCAGAGGATTTACTCTGGAAATGACATGTATTGTTTGCCCAACCGTGATAATGTCGAAGCCTCGATGGCAAACATCAAGGCTAAGCATTCCTTTCCACCGGGTCAGATTCGTGTTCGCTCCCATCATGGTTCTACCGAGGTAATAAATTGCTTGTTCATGTCCTTGGTCATCGCTCGGCTAGCAAGGCTCCAAGTGAATGGTCCATGGCTCTCACATATAACAGAAGGGTTTTCCCGACACGGGGCCATGGGACCGGCGGTTATGCGGAGATAGGTTTTGATTTCTTGAAATGCCTTTGGCAACCTTCGCCCCATACCTAACTAAACCCCTTTCTTCATCAATTTGGAGAAAGGTTGGCACCGACCAAAGATTTGATATGAATCTTCGGATGTACGCTAACCTACCTTGCGTGCCTCTCGAGCTCTTTAATGGTCTTTGGTGGCTTACATTTCCTCGATAGCCGACTTTTCAGATCGAGCTAAATTCCTTGGGATGTAACTATGAATCCCGTGAATTTACCAATCGACACCCCTAGGAAGGATTTTGTGGGTTCATCTTCGCTTGATGTGTTCTCATGATGTCGAACATGGTCTTCAAGTCCGATAGGTGGTCTTCCTTCTTCGAATTTTACCACAATGTCATCTACGTAACATTCGATCTTCTTACGTAGATGTTGATGAAAAATAGTATTCATCGCCGCTGGTAAGTTGCTCCAGCCGCTCTTCAACCCAAATGGCATTACGGTATAGCGTATCACCCCCAATGGTGTTCTAAAGGTCGCGGTGCTTTGCATCTTCGTGATACATTTTGATTTGGTTATACCCTAAAATCGCCCATGAAAGACATTCTCTCATACCCACATGTATTATCAATCATGACATCCGTGATGGGGAGGGGAATTCATCTTTGGACATGCCGCTCAAATCACGAAAATCAATGCATATCCGATCTTTCCATTCTTCTTGGGTACAACAACGATATTGGCTACCCAACTGGTGTTGTTCCTCGATGAAACTCGCATCAATGAGCTTTTGATTTCTACTACAATTGCCTCCATAACCTCCTGACGAACCTCGCTGTCGTTGCTTAACAGTTTCGCGATTCGGTCGATATTGAGGCGGTGCATGGCTACCTCGGTATCAAGACCGCATGTCTTCATAACTCCATGCAAAACGCCAACATACTCTGACGAGGGACACTAGTTCTTCTTTCTCATTCTCACACAAGCTTTTGCTTACTTAAGATTGGTTTGGGATTGGTCTCATCCCCATATTTATTTGATCACCTTATTCCGGCATGCTCTCGCGTTTCGCACATATCCCACGTAACATCAAGGCGAATCCAAGGGTCATTATTCGTCCAATCCGCCGCCATCTTCACATCGCTGATGGTCGATCAAACCATGTTCACCGACATGCTTGCGAAAATTGATCCTACACTCACGCCGGAATCCCATGGCGATGTCCCGTGATGAATGGTCCTTCGGAGCATTGTCCCGCTTCGTCTTCAAGTGGAAGGTGTTGATAAGTATCCTAAACCTTGTCGGGTCTTGTGATAGTAACTCGGTTTTACCTTCAGGACAAGATGTCGAATCGGGTTCGCTTCCTTTCCGAATTTAACCCTTTTGACTACCGAATCAGATCCCATGTTCTTCATTATGTTACGAGCATTAAGTTCAATAATGAAATCGAGGAGTCGCCGCTTCTTCCTCAACTCTCGGTTTGAGAATTTCAGATCCACTTTACCAAAATAAATTGGTCTCGATCTTTCTCTTTGACGGACCATAAAGAATGCCTTCCTCACGCCCTCTATCCTCCTGAGGTGGAGAGGGACGCTTTGAGTGGTAAGTCTAGTGATCTCTCGCCATATAGCGCATGCCACGGTTCCAATCCCGTACCATTACCTATTTCTTCAGATGAAACATCAGACAAGTAAGCTAAATTGAGATTTTCATTAATGTACCACTCGCCTTCACTCAAGACATCTTCCTCATTATTGCTTATCGAGCCCATTACATGCAATTCCTATGGACATTCTTCTTCGTGTTCGGTTCGATCCGCTTCATTGCCTGCCGATGGTCGGTTTTCATGATTCAGCCCGGGCCGAGGTAAAAGACCGAAGTCAAGCAGGATAACTCTCTACCCCTTTGAAAGGATGCTTTTCACCATCGTGGTATTGACTTCTCCTCTTCATTGACATATTTCATCACCGATGAAGGGTTGATGGGACAATCCGATTCGCATGAATCCAAGGCCGCCCTAATAGCAGATTGTAGGATGTGTCAAGATCTATAATGTAGCAGTTACTTCGACTTGAGATCCCCAATTTGACATTTGAGCTTAATTTTTCCCAAAGGTCGCGGTCCGCTGGCATTGAAGCCAAAGATAGTTGTCCGAGTGGAATTCAACCGTGGTACGGATTCCTGTAACTTGCATGACCTCAGACGGCATTATGCCGAAAAGCCGAACCCGATCTACTTGGACACGATCGATCTCAAGATCCCATGTACCCCGTGGTAGTACAAGGGCCTATCATGCTTGTGATTGATTTGCATATCTTCTTGTGTGAATGATATGCGTGGCAAACTTTTCATTGTGTGTAGGCACTTGACACAAGAAAGTTCATCCATAGCTTCGACTACAGAACTTGCGTAATGAAGCTCTCTCAGGTCCCTTAAAGCCTCAACTAGAGCCTCTTTTGTAGATTTAGACAACTTCAAGAGCTCAGAAGGGTGATTCTCGGGCGGAATGTTAGCCACCGTACAAAACATCGGCGGAATGGTTTTCCGATGTTCCCGCTTCTTGTAGAAGGTTTTATTGTACCGAACCTCCTTTGGCTTCCCCTTATCGCTTGGTTTTTAGGGACGTAACACCCCGCCTCGGCCCCGCCTCCCCGATTCCTCGGCAATTTGATCATACTTTTCGGGCACGCCTTTCCCGATCTCGCACCGCCCTCGGGTCCACTTCCGACGGGTACCAAAATAGTCTCCTCTTTCTCTCGAGTCGCTGAGAGGGACCAAATAAGTATCATCTTCATTTATGGATGGACTAATCACGCTGGAAGCTTTAGCCTTATTCTTCTTCTTCTTTGACGATGTCTCCACCCATTGTCGATCTTTGACGAGGTCGATGGACCCACATTACTTCTCCACTTGAAATAGTAAGGTACCTGCACCTTTACCTTCTTGACCATGTTGATCGGTATTTCTCAAACGTAGTTCTCCTTTTGAATGGGAATAACTCCATTAGGAGTTTCTACAGTGGAAATTCCGAATTGAACCGATGTCATATTAGTAGACACGCCTTCGCCCGCTCTTCAGCCTTGAGTACCTCGCATCAACCGCTTGTAGAATATCTTTAAAATGTAGCACTTCTTTGTCGGGTGTCCCAACATTCTCGCGGATATCGACAATAATTGGGATCATCCACCTTCCCCGCTTCCTCAGCCTCTTTGCTTCGAGCTTCAACTTGTTGTTCTTCCGGGCGTACCGGAATAGAGTATCGACATGTTCTTCTTTGAAAGAATATTGCTTAGGCGGTCTTGGCCGACTCGATGACTTGCCCGCTTTGCCGGTGGAGATCGAACACTAGTGTCGCAGAAGATGAATATCCTTCCTCCTTGACCGAGGGGCTTATCTTGACCTCCGCATACGGGCCGTTCTTGTCGCTCGCTTCTTCAGCTTTGAGGACAATATCTTCCACTGCTCCTTGGGACACTAATTGCTTCCAGAACCACACTCAGAACCCCCATTTGAGCCAAGAGAGGGTCCGCAGTTATGCCGACAAGTTTCCACCGAGTGGTTTGTGTCATCCCGCTGGGCATCGCAACGCCACACCAAACCTTTCCACAAAAGCCTTTATCGACTCGCTTTGTTTAGTGGCGAGGAGAGTAGGGACGCTACTTCAAAGTCATCTTCAAAGAATCGCAGAAACAGCTTTTCCAAATCTACCCACTTCCTAATAGATCCGCAGTAGTTTCATGAACCATTCAAAGGCTTACTTTGAGAGTGCCAATAAATAGACGGCTCAAAATAGCATCGCTCGAATCACATCTCCACCAGGACTTGAAGTAGTAAATATGCCGATTTGGCTGAACCCGTCGTCGAAAGTTCGCAGAGCCGGGCTTTAAACTTTGGAGGGTAGGGCCGTGATCCCACTGGCAGATATGGCCTCACAACCCTCGCCTTGGAGCTCACTCCTATTAGCTTATAGCTAAGACGAAGCCAATTCATCCATTTTGGCCGATTGAAGATTTGATTCTTCTCTCTTTCTCTTCTCGATGAAGAATCTATACGGTGAGTTTCTTGATCTGAGGTTTCAACCATCTTTCCCTTCGCTTGCGTGATTGATCTTTTCAAGGACACCTGCTGAGGTACCGGACCGACCGCTGAGCTTGAGCCTTATCCTAAACCGCTGGGCTACCATGTCTCTAAGTTGGTTAATGGTTTGCCGTCAGGATCGATAGCTTCCTCGCCATCACCGGTATTCTTCAAGCTTTTCTTGAGATCTTCGGTACCTCGCTTGTATAAGCCATGCTCTCGTTCTACTTAACGAAGCCGAAGATCGAGACTCGCAATAGCCGAGTGCTCATCTTCGTGTTCTAACTCGCCACCAAAATTGATAAGGGTATGACTCGCCGTGTTCGAAAAGCGCCGATAGATTCCTTCAACTTATCTCGAGATTTCCTTAACACTCTGAGGGCGATTAGTCTCCCATTCGCCGAACCGAAGGTAACGACGCTCTCACGAACCATATTGATGGTGACTTCGATATTCACCGAGGTTCTCCTTCGCGGAATCGCCCCTTCTTGGACGGGCCGATTAGTCAACCCATCAAAGACCGATCGCCTAGGTGCAGTGCACAACATTGACATTCGAGAGGACCGTTAAATCAATCGCCGCGACGCACGAATGAGCCACTCTGTCGCTGGCTCTCTCTCTTGATAATAATTCTCTCAAGTCAAACTTGAGGAATGTTAACTCCTGGATCGGTAGTTTGAGCCGAACCCGCCCCGCATCGCTTGAAGGGTAGGGTTAGGTGGACATGACAAATCCCATCGCGCTTTGAGGTGCATACCCAGGGTCATGTTCTTTGTGAAACGTGGCCCAAGTCCACGCGACGGTCAAACGCCTTTGAGGGGTGCGTTGTTCGGGAACGCGGACTGGGATCGCTTAGCGAGGAAACGCCTCGAGGTTCGCTTATTGAAGGAACGCGCATCGATTCGCTGATTGGAGAAACGCTGCCTTGGGACTCGCTTTGTTTGAGAAACGCCGGTCTTGGGACTCGCTGCTTTGTTTGAGAAACGCGGTCTGGGACTCGCTTTGTTTGAGAAACGCGGTCTTGGGACTCGCTTTGTTTGAGCGACGCCACCGAGGCTCGCCTTCACGCGAGGTCGGCGCTCAGAATAAAACGCCAAGCTCAAAGTCGGTTGTCTTGAGGATCGATTTTCTGAGTTGTGCTCTACGGCGATCTTCTACTTAACGAAGCGCCGCTCTTCTTAGCCTGCCTTAGGGCTTTGTGGCATCCACATTTACGCCGCCTTGGTTCGATGCCACGCTAGGCCTCTTATGACCCGACACTCGCCGTAGGCTCGTGTAGGATCTTCCATCCGCCTCGCCGGGTTTGCCTTTACCCTTAAAGGAAATACCGCCGTAACCATCCGATTCTACGGCAAAATCTCCTTAGGTGACACAGCCGATCCTGTCTTGATCTCCTAGAGACTTTATGACTTTGGCGATAGCCTTAGGGCTAAGGGATCCTAAGAGAGCAACTCTTCAGATTTGGCTTGGTCAAACTCTACCGTGAGAGCTTCCATCGCCGTCTCCAATGAGGTCGACGCCTGATTGCGCCACCACTTCATCTCGGAAGCTAGTCCCCGCCGAGTCGCCATCTTTGTACGAGGAAAATTAAAGTAAAGCAGAAACAAATGTTATCCTTTCTAATTGATTTTAAAGAAAGAATAAATACAACTCTCTCAATGCAATCTCTAACCGACTTAGATAGAAAGAAATTACAAAGTCCTCGATCGGTTGCCCGATTTACAAAAGAAGGAAGGGTCAACGGAGATCCTTCCTTTGTTTAAAACCGGTTCTTCACTTGGCGATAGGAGCTTGAGCCTTGTATCCCGTGGACGATCCGACCGCCTTGTTGCTCGTGGAATCACGTTGAAAAGGACTTGCAAAGCAAGTTTAAGAACTGCAGCAAGTTTCTAACTCTCGCGAAGTTTGATAACTCAAGAACGGGTTTTGTAACTCGCACGAAGTTTGAAAACCAAGCCAAATTGAAGAAAAGCCGATGTTAGAACAGCTCAAACTCTCTCTCTCTAATCGATTCACTCCTCAAGTGCTCAACTCTCCAATCTCCTTTCACACAATTAGCTCTCTAAAAAAAAAATCCTCCCCTTTCCACCAGCTGAGTTTTCAGCTATTTATAGGGTTTTAGGGTGTAACTCGACCTTTGAATGAGGATTCGTGGCCCTCAAATCGTGGAAAACGGTTTTGGATCCGCTCGTGTCGGTTTAAACGCCAAAGACCCGCTTTAAATGATCTTCGCCTCTATTTTAGGACTAGGACGCTGTTAAGATCCGCGATTTTCGCTCAACGCCGCCATGATGCCCCCGCTGCTTTGAGCTTGGACGCTGGCCGAGAGCTCCGCTTTGAGCTTGGACGCCACCGAGATCCACGCTTTGAACTTGACGCGGCCGAGAGCCCCGCTGCTCGAGCTTGGACGCTGTTGAGAGCTCGCTGCTTGAGCTTGGACGCTGGCCGAGCTCCGCTTTGAACTTGGACACGGCCGAGCCCCGCTTTGAACTTGGACGCCAGAGCCCCGCTCGAGCTTGGACGCTGCTGAGAGCTCTGTTTTGAGCTTGGACGCTACCGAGAGCTCCGCTGCTTTGAACTTGGACACTACGGAGAGCCCCGCTCGAGCTTGGACGCTGCTGAGAGCTCGCTGCTTTGAGCTTGGACGCTGCCGAGCCCCGCTGCTTTGAGCTTGGACGCTGCCGAGCCCCGCTTTGAACTTGGACGCGGCCGAGAGCTCCTGCTTTGAGCTTTAACCGCTGTGTTAAACCTCTTGGTTTGTTCTCGATGAGGTTATTCTCTTGGTTGAACCTCGCCAAGTTGTAATCCTTGTATTTGTGACTCTATTTTATTTCTTTAGAAGCCTTCGAACTCAGTTTCGCTTCGCGATATCTTAGTGGGTTGTGGCTTATCAGTAATAAAATTTTGACAGCCTACATGGATAAGCCTAGAAAGGTCCATTGGCATGCTGTGAAATGGGTACTTAAATATTTGATTTATATTTTGGCAGAACACAACTGCATTGCGTATCACTTGGCTATTCGATTCGTGATATGGGCGATTTGGATAAGAGACGATCTCGACAGTTATGTATTCACTCTTCGTAGTGCCATTAGTTAGAAGGCTTAATTTTACAATGACATTGCTTTGTCTACCACGAGGCGAGTATATGACAAAGGATGTAAACAAAGGAAGGAAGCTATTTGGTTGAGAGGTTTGGTTGAAGATCTCGCTACACCAAGGTATTACTACTGTGTTTTGTGATAGCCAGAGTGCCATACATTTGACGAAGCATCAGATGCATCATGAACGAACCAAACATATAGATGTCAGGTATCATTTTATTAGAGAAATTAAAGTCATCAAGATTGAAAAAATTGGTACTGCAGATAATCCACAGATATGATGACGGCCCGCATCTTCACAAGAAGTTCGAGCATTGCCTCGAATTGCTTGGAGTTCAACAAAGCGAAGGCTAAGCCCGTAAGGGGCATCTGGCGAGACAGTAGGAGTGAAGAGAAGATCTTTATATTCAAAGTCAAGGTGGAGATTTGTTGTTATTTGACTTTGCCATATGAAGCCAACTCACCTGCCTCCACACCAACTCCTTCACCAAAATTCACTATTCCAACAATCCAAATCACTGTGCCACCAACCTTAATATCCCTATAAAAGGGGGGTGTCATGGATGAAGGAAATGCATCGGACAGAAATATCAGGGAGAGAAATAAGAAAGAGAGAAATAAGAGAGATAGAGAGGAAAAGAAAATAAAATTTGAGAGTTTTTTCTTTTAGTGTTATCCTCTTTGAGAGTTTGGGGAGATATTTGAGTGGTTCCCCCATTTGTAACCTTCTCTTTTGATTAGTGAATTTCTCTCACGGTCTCGCCATGAATGTAGGTCATAATCGACCAACCACGTTAAATCCTTGTGTGCTGTTCTCTTTGTCTTCACTGTGTTTATCGGTGATGTTATTATCCACTTTGTATAGACATCTTTTGTGTCTGTGAAGCCCCCCGCTGCAACAGTATGCATACAGGTTTCTTACTAGTTATATCAAGAGTAATGTGTATATTATGAGATTCTGAAGCAATTATGAGAAGCATTTTAGTAATTTTTATTTACTAGATTTTGTTGATAACATATAGTTTTCCATATATTTTCTCAGAAACAATATACGGTGGTATTCATCTGTAAATTTCGAGAAATTTGAAAAGTACATATATCAGAAACAGTTCTAATTTGCTCTGTTCTTAATTTTAGGTCCAGGCTAATGCTGACCCGAAGAAACAATCTCCTGTTTCGAGCATGAATAAAAAAAATGTTCTAAATTCTAATTGAGAAGGGTTTTTGAGATATTGGTTATCCAAGTCTTATTTATCTATTTTGAGATTAGTCCCCAAAAACTTGATATTGCAACTTTAAGTCCCCAAAACATGCACATTGGTTATTCCAAAATAGTTCATTTAGTTTAAATTGTGAGTTTCTCAAGAACGATTAACTTCTTTGTTTTCCCGTTAAACCAGTGTCTTCAACTCTCCACCCCATGCTATAAGCTTTTAAGTGCTAATTTTATGTGTCACGTGCAAGTGTGAATGAATTTAGAAGGCTAGTTGCCTTCTCGACCGTTAGAAGTGGAAAAAGAAACTAAATACGTTCTTTTACTTTGCAATTAAACTGATCGATTTAAATGACATGGACTAATTTAGGAAGACAGACATTGAAAGACATATTATAGACAAAAATTCAGTTGAAGTTTCATATGTATCTACCAAGTATCATAAGGGTTCTAATGTTTGGATGATCTCTACCGTTATCTCCATCATCAGCCTATGTCCTTACAAATTTCAATAATGTGGCCCTACAACGTCACATCCACGCCACCAAAAAAATTAGTGAAAATTCAACTTTGAACAATCACATCGCTACAATATCAGAAAAAATTTAGTGAAGTTACAAGTTTATCCTGCCATGTCATTGACGTGTCTGCAAGATTTAATAAAAATTTGTTTTAAAATTGCTAAAATTGTCTTATTTCTGCTAAAATTACTGCCAAAATTCGTTTTAAAGTGCACTACCCTTGATTAATTTTATTTCTGCTAAAATTGCTACATTTTAAGTTTTTGCGCGATATCTGTCCGTCCATGAAGTGTAGAATATGAACTCCAATAATAGGCAAACTGTTAATATTTGATTCATCCTCACAAGGTCTTTGTATCAAGGGAGAATTTTTCAATGATGGATAAGATTGGGATATAGAGCTAAAGACTCAATTTCCAAAAGTATGGCATTGTGTAGGACTCTAGTTGTAGGTTAGAGCAGCCTTACCGCTGAAGCGATATCACCACGAGAGAAGGCCCTGCTTTATTCCTTCGCTGAACAACAAGAATAGCAAATATCTCAACAAAGTGAGATATCCACTCTTCCTCTCAACAGTTCTAGGACTGAATCAAGGGAACCTACAAATAATAGCCAACACATAGTAAACAGTAAAGACACGAGATTTACGTGGTTCGGCAAACTTGCCTACGTCCACGGGAGGGGTGAGGGGAGATTCTACAATGAAGAAGAACACCGACGACTTGTACAATCCACAAGCTCGTCCCAGAGATAAAGCTCCCAAAAGAAATTGACCTCTCTCTTGTAAAATCTCTCCAAGCTCTCTCTTTAGGCGCCGCCAAGAAAGCCCTAGCTTTTCTTCTTTTTCTCCCCCACAAAAAACCCTAGGTTTAGATACCTATTTATAGGGAAATAAAAATCTTTTTTTCTCGCTTCGTGCCGGGAACTAAAACCGGGGTTTTGTTTTATTGTTAGGTTACAGCACATGCGGGTCCCCCACCCATGTTCACAATTTCTACCTCGCACATCATTTGATAAACCTTAAATTTTGGACTAACACGGAAGAACACCGCCAACATTACTAGAGAGATCTCCATCACCAAACCAGCAGCTCCACCGCACCATTATACCATGGTTGCCTGGTACCTCTAACCGGATCAAGATAATCATAGTTCGCAATTCTCCATATAATCTCCACTTCACCCCATCACCAAGGCCATGCCCTCTTAGGCGATCAACAGTGATATGAAGCAAGTCCAAGCAATGCTTAAACTTGCTACCGTGACCACCTTGGTTAACATACCGCGGATTCTCATTCGTGTGCATCTTCATGAGAGAAACATCGCCTTCCTCTATGACATCTCGCATCTAAATGAAACTCGACATCGATATGCTTGGTACAAGCATGATAAACTTGATTCTTCGCCAAGTAAATTGCACTTTGATCGTCGCACCACAAGTTCACGCTCTCCGCCAATCCCCAAATCGCCTAGAAGACCCCACAACCACAATGCTTTTCACCTCTCGCCATGGCCATGTACTCACCAGAGTAGAAAGTGTCATCAGAATCTGTAACATCGATCGCCAACTAACCGGAGCCCCATGTATCCCGAATACATAACCAAGAGTCGATCGCCGCCTATCTAGATTGCCCGATAATCGAGTCCACAAACCCATCAATCGACATGTTTCTCCACCAAAACACGACCAGATCAACGGTACCCTTTAAGTATCTCAGACCCACTTCACCGCTTCCCATGCGCCTTTCCAATTCGCCATGAATCCACCGACAACACCGATCACTGCGGAAATATCCGCGGTACACACTATTATGTATATTAAGCCGCTAACCGCACTAGCATAGGGAACACGCCCATGTGCCTTCTTTCCAGAGGGACATTGTTTACCGTAAAGCCTAAAGTGTGGAGCCAATGGAGTCACCACCGACTTAGCACTTTGCATCCCGAACCTCGCGACACCGCTCTATGTAGCCCTTCCGACTCAAGAACAATTGCGGTTCGCTCTCTTCTAATCTCCATACCCGATTTTTCCTAATCGCCCATGTCCTTCATCTCGAACTCTTCACCAAGTTGAGATTTCAGCCTATCTATCTCCACTCTGCTCTTAGAAGCAATAGCATGTCATCCACATACAAAAGGAGATTGATATAATTACCTCACGAAGCTTCCGAATATAAACGCAACAATCATAGTCGCCGAAAACCCATGCTTCAAAGATGAAGGAGTCAAATCGCTTGTACCATCGTCGGAGATTGCTTCAATCCATACAAAGGACTTCTTCAAACGACACACATGATGCTTCTTGTCCTCAACCTTGTAGCTCTCAGATTGATGCATGTAGATCTCTTCATCTAAGTCTCCGTGCAAGAAGGCTGTTTTAACATCGAGTTGTTCCAGCTCAAGATCACCATGAGCAACAATACTCAATAACACCCGAATAGAAGTGTGTTTCACCACCGAGAAAAGATCTCATTGTAATCCACACCTTCTTCGCAAAGCCCTTAGCCACTAGCCTCACCTTGTACCTTGTACCTTGTACCGAAGCTCAAAGATCTTCCTTTCTTTTATACACCCACTTACAACCAATAGCTTTTCTTCCTACGCAATGGGACCACCTCCCATGTTTAGTTCTTCCAAGAGATTCCATCTCTTCCTCCATCGCAGCCAACCAACTCTCACTATCCTTGTCCCGAATAGCTTCCTTGAAGGAGACCGCTCGCCCTCCTCCACCGAGTGTGCGTATTCAACCAAATTAATCGCCCATAGTGCTCTGGGGTTGATCAGCCCCCGCCTTCTCTGCACTGTATGCTCGCCTTGACCTAGTGGAAGCCAAACTATCCTCGGTGCTGTTGTTGTAGTGCTCAGATATTCTCTTGTCAACCTCCTCCCCGCCAAGCTCATCATCTACCTGACTTCCCACTTGAACACGACTAGAACCTAGTTGATTTTTAGGTTCTATTTCAATAACCTGAGACTTAGAAATCTCAACAGTCCTAACACCATCATCCTTGAACCCTAGCAATCATGGATTTCTCATCAAAGGTAACACCCTCGCGATCACTTAACTTCGAATCTTTCGTACACCAAAGTCGATAGCCATTTACACCCTTCGCATATCCCAAGAATATTACCTTCTTGGCTCTCACGTCAAGCTTTCCCTCGTTGACGTGGTAGTAGGCGGTACATCCAAAAATTCTGAGCCTATCATAATCACGCATGCTCCGACCACACCCTATAGGGTGTATCACCATCCAATGTCGAATGTGGTGAACGATTCACAATGTAACAAGTCAGAGCCACCGCCGCCCACCATTCGTTGCCCAATCCAAATGATGATCGCGATACTCATTGCTTTCTCCGCAATGTGCGGTTCGGTTACTCTGCGACCCCATTCTGCGTGGTGACACGGTATCGGTGTCGAACAATTCTCCCCGATCACGTAACTACTTGAAAGCACCATCTATACTGCATCAAGCTATCAAATCTCGTCTACAATTTCTTTCCGGCCCTGTTCTCACCATTGCTTTTCACTTTTGAATGTCTCGAACACCTTATTCTTATGCTTTTAAAGTAAATCCAAGCATACCTCGAATAGTCATCTGAGCGAGATAAAATATCCGAAACCACCCTTAGAAGTTGTCTGAGTCGGACCCCAAACATCTGTGCACATAATCTAGTATCCCTCGCTCTTAGATTTGCTTCTCAGAAACTGGACCCTGTGTGCCTTTCCATACACACAATCCTTGCAAAAATCCATGTTAGGTTTCTTCAGATTCTTCAGCAGACCCTCTTTACCGAGCAAAATTAGACCCTTCTCTGACATGTGCCTAAGCCGCCTATGTCATAACCGTGTGTGCTCACATGGGTCTCCACTACTTTCCGGTTCAGCCATCTCCCGTCACCGTGCGAGAGAGTATATAATTTACCGTGACGAACACCCTCCATCACTACAAGGGAACCCCGAACAACCTTCTTCACTCCGTTCTCCGTAACAATTTTGCAACCGTCGGAGTCCAATGCACCGACTGAGATAAGATTCTTCCGCAAGTCGGGAACATGCCTCACATCCGTCAAGGTTCGGACCACTCCATCATGCATCTTGATCTTGATATTACCTAGCCTCACCGTTTTACAAGCATGGTTGTTCCCCATCAATACGGTTTCACCATTAATGCCTCTTGTAGGTAGTAAACCACTTCCTATTTGGACACATGTGGTAAGAGCAACCAGAATCAAGTATCCACTTCCCGGAGATATCCTCACCACCCGTGACGACATAGCACTCCTTATCGCTCCCTTCCTCTGAAACGTAACTCGCCTCTTCCTTACCCTCTCTTCTCTCAGTGTTGTTGTTGTTCTTCTTTCCACCTACTCTCTTATTTGGACAGTCGACCTTGAAATGTCCAACTTCACCGTATTTGAAACACGATTTTCCCGCAAGAGGTCTCGATTTAGATCTAGACTTTCCTCCCCTACCTTTTACTCACTCATTGTTCCTTCCTCTAGCAAATAATCTCTGCGCTTGTTCTTTGTTACCACCAGTAGTCATGTCACTGGTTGCAATCTTTCGAAGATCATCCGCTAGAAGCGCCGTTCTAGTCTCATCCATCGTCAAATCGTCTCCTACAAGCATCAATGTTTGCACCAGGTTCTCATAAGACTTCGGCAGAGACAGAAGTAGTAGAAGCGCCTGATCCTCATCTTCAACTTTTACGTCTATGTCTTTTAATCTGATATGATCCTATCAAACTTGTTAATGTATTCCCGGATTGATGAGCCCTCCTCCATCTTGCAAGTATACAATTTAGATTTTAAATAGATCCGGTTCGTTAGACTCTTCGTCATGAAGGTACTTTCTAACTTCAACCACACGCCCGCAGCCATTTTCTCTCCATCTACCAAGCAAGCTACATCCCTTTCAAGGCATAGGATAATCGACGCCCATGCTTCCAGATCCAACTCCTCCCAATCCTCATCAGACATATCCTTGTGCTTATTCTCTTTTCCAGCCAAAGCCTTGTGCAATTTTTACGAAATCAATGACTTTTTCATCTGCATCCTCCAATAGGAAAAATCATTCTTCCCATTGAACTTTTCAATCTCGTATTTTTCCACTTTGACCGATTTACTGGTAGACGTCATTCTCCGTTTGTATTAATAAATCCGCTTCTCTCGAAATTACCGAGCACCACCTCAAACCGTAAGCTACACCACTTCCAATCGAATACTGACTCGATACCAATTGTTGGTAGAGTCAGCCCACGCAGCCGTGAGCGATATCATCTGAGAGAAGGCCTGTTTTATTCCGTTCCTTGAAGGAAACAAGAATAGAAAGTAAATATCTCAACAAAGTGAGATATCCACTCTTCCTCTCAACAGTTCTAGGACTGAATTAAGGGAACCTACAAACAATAGCCAACACACAGTAAACAGTAAAGACACGAGATTTACGTGGTTCGGCAAACTTGCCTACGTCCACGGGAGGGGTGAGGGGAGATTCTACTATGAAGAAGAACACCGACGACTTGTACAATCCACAAGCTCATCCCAGAGATAAAGCTTTGATTTTTACCCAAAAAATTGGCCTCTTGTAAAATCTCCAAAATTTCTCTCTTTAGCCGCTGAAAACCCTAGCTTTTCTTCTTTTTCTCCCCCACAAAAAACCCTAGGTTTAGATACCTATTTATAGGGAAATAAAAATCTTTTTCTTTTTTTTTTTGTTTGTGTGTCGCGCAGGTAACGAAAACCGGGGGGCCTTTTGTGGCGCTGGGTTGTGTCGGGCGTGGCCACGTGGGTGGCCCCCACTCACGTTCACAGTAGGTAATCTCTCAAGGTAGAACTGGGGAAAGATTCCTGTTGAGTTGGGTAACCTGTCTGCATTGACCAATCGAATCTTGGACGAGAATGAGCTGTAGCAATGATACCCGCGTTGGAAATTACAATTCTAGAAGGCTTGCAATTTCTAAGTTTGCCTAGAAACAGGATAAATGGTTCCATCTCAAATGAACTCTGCTGATTAAGAAACTTGAACAAGCTGTACCTCCAAGCAACAGTCTTTTCGGATACATACCTAACTCTATTGGAAATGTCACTGGACTTAAATCAATTGACACTTGCTAGCAGGGTCTCTTCAACAATTCCTGAAAGTATTTGGAGTCAGACTGGTCTAATTTACTTAAATCTGTCACAGAACCTTCTCACTGGATTTCTACCTCCAGCATTGTGGAATATTAAAAACTTAGAAACATTTGATTTATCATTAAATCGGCTATCGGGTAACCATCCAAGTCCTTTGAAGTATCTCGAAGTCGGTATATTTTACCTATCAAATAACTCATCTGACGGGCACGTTCCTAAATCATTTGGTGATCTCATTAATCTTGATGTCTTGAACCTTTCTTGCAATAAACTTTCAGGTGTTATACCTTAGTCCTTAGTCAATCTCTGACATCTCAGCGTCCTGAACGTATCTTTCGACAAGTTGGAAGGAAAGACTCCAAACGGCGGGGCCTTTTTAACTGTCACTGTCGTATCTTTGAAAGGAAATGCAGCATTGTGTGGAGCACCTAGATTAGGTTTTTCATCTTGTAATCCAATTGATTCTATAGATACTAATTAGGGAGGCATTTGCTAAGGTATATCCTCCCTTTTATTGCTTCTTCAGGTATCCTTCTTCTTGGTTTTTGCATCTTATTAAGATTTTGTAGAAGGAGAACCAAGAGTCTAGCCCCTAGTAGCATGCTCTCTCTTACTCACCATACATTGATCTCATACTAGGAGCTTGTTCGTGCCACTAAAAAACTTCAGCGAAATAAACTTGCTAGGAATGTGGACCTTTGGTTCTGTGTACAGAGGGCTTTTAGATGATGGTCTTCTTGCTGCCATAAAGGTCTTGAATTTGGAAATCGAAGGAGCTTCAAGGAGTTTTGATGCTGAATGTCAGTGCTTTGAGGATGGTTCGACACAGAAATCTTGTTAGAATCATCAGCGCTTGCTCCAACATGGATTTCAAGGCACTTGTACTGCCCAATGGAAGTCTGGAAAGATGGCTGTACTCCCATAATTACTGCTTGAGCTTACTTCAAAGGATTGACATCGTAATCGATGTAGCTTCAGCTATTGACTACCTTCATCACCACCATTCTGAGGTTATACTGCATTGTGATCTAAAACGGAGCAACATTCGTCTTGATGAAGAAATGGCTGAACATGTCAGCGACTTTGGCATTGCAAAACTACTGAGTGGTGTCAGCAGGAGCGTAACCTCAGCAAGCACGGCAGGGACAATTGGCTATATTGCTCCAGGTAAATAAATTTACAAGCTTTCACCTCAAATTTAATCCAATCACATATGATTTGTATTATCCTTTGTGTTTGTGGTATAGAGTATGCATCAATAGGAAGAGTCTCCACAAAGGGGGATGTCTATAGCTCTGCAATATTGTTGCTAGAAATCTTTACAATAAAGAAGCCTATTGATCCTATGTTTATTGGGGAATCAAGCTTGCGACGATGGGTAAATGATGCAAATCCTACCGGCCTGTTGGATATTGTGGACTGCAATCTCCTGAAAGATGAAAATGGAAATGAAAGGCTAAAGAACTACTTAATTTCAACACAGGCCTGTCTGTCTTCCATCATGGAGTTGGGGATTATCTGTTCAAGTGACTCGCCTAATGAAAGGCTTGCTATGAAAGACGTTGTCCCACAGTTGCATAAGATCAAGATGAAGTATATGTCTGAGTCTTGTGTTGCTTGAAACGTGACAATAATGTATTATGAATTCACTTGTACGCATACAGGTTTCTTACCAATTATATCAAGAGTAATGTGTATAATGAGATTCTGAATCAACTATGAGAAGCATTTTAGTAACTTTTATTTACTGGATTTTGTTGATAACATATAGTTTTCCTTTTATTTTCTCAGAAACAATATATGCTGGTAGTCATCTGTAAATTTCAAGAAATTTCAATATACATACTTGTATAAAAGCTGTATAGGGGGCTTTTTTTCTTTTCCATTTATACCCTCTTTATTTACTATATATATCCAATGAAGGGTATTTAGGGAAGGCTTACAGTGAGGGTTATTTTGGGAAAAAATGGGGCAAAAGGTTTACTTTAATGTGCTCTTTCATCAATTCACTCCTCTATCTCTGGCCAAAACAAAGTGGGAACAGTCAGCAGAGGGTTATTTTAGGAAATTTTGTTCCAAAAATCAACTAAGAGCAAAATAACAAAAAGAACTATTGAGGAGATGATAACCCACTCCTCTTCTCTGCAAAGCTGTTGAGGGGAGATGACTTGGCCAAAACAAAAGGAGTTGGTCAGATCAGTAAGGTGGAGGTGAGAGAGTGGTGAAGGGGACTGGGGTACATCTCCTATTTGAGGTGACGAAGGTTGAGGAAGTGACGAGGGAGGGTGAGGGAATTGTTGAATATATGGGAGAAGATGAGGGCTATAAAAAGGGAAGAGAAGGAACAACTCAAACTGAAATCTTTGCTCTTAAGGTTCCCTCTCTCTCTCTGATCTCTCTCTTCCTTCCCCTCCCTCCCTCTTTTAACTTGAATTTTTTTTCTCTTGATACGTTAATGTTAAAAAAAATCGTTTCTATGAATCTCTAAAGCATGACTCTTCTTTGATTGAGAAATTCTCACATTACCCTCATGCCACACAGACCAAAGTAATATTCACAGGCTACTTACGTTACCATAACATATATGGATGTTTTACATATTGGTCCCTTGATCTTTCTTATTTTAAATGAGTCCCTCAAGTCATTGAACTTTCCTTTGAGTCTTCCCATTCATATAACTACTTCAGATTAATCCTTGTAGTAAACTGTCATGTGAGTTTGGGAAGATATGCTATTAAATTGAACTTTTTTACTTAGATTTACTTAGATTTTCAATCATATTATTTTCTTTAGGTTCACATTCAAATCTAAACTCATTTAAAAGCCAAAGTTAAACCCTCCTCTTCTCCTCCATTGGTCGTAGAGGGACTAATCTAGAGTAATTTGTATGACTAATCTAGAGTAACTTATATGAATAAATGGACTAAATAGCTTTTTCAATGACTGGAGAGACTACCTAAAAATATGAAAGATTTAAGGGGCCAATATCTAAAAAACTCGATAACAAAATTGGACACACGTCCAAGTAAATGTTGATAGTGCACCGAATGAAAATTATGTGTTATAGGGTTGGACTAAGTTTTGAAGCTAAGCATTGGATAGGACTGTTAAGAGTCCAAGTAAATGGTGATAGCGCAATGAAGGACAACTATGTGGTATAGGATTGAAGACTAAATTTCCAAATGAAAGGAATAACGTAGGACTATGTAAAGTCCAAGTAAATGATGGTAGTGGGTAGATGAGTGTCACAAGGTCCAAGAAAATCTAGACTCATTTAAAGGCCAATGTTAAACCCTCCTCTTCTCCTCCATTGGCCGTAGAGGGACTAATCTAGAGTAACTTATATGACTAATCTAGAGTAACTTCAATGACTGGACTAAGTTTCCAAGCTATGAATGAAAAGTATGTGTTATAGGGTTGGACTAAGTCTTCAAGCTAAGCATTGGATAGGATTGAAGACTAAATTTCCAAATGAAAGCATTGAAAGGAATGGGTAGGACTCTGTAAAGTCCAAGTAAATGATGGTAGTGGGTAGATGAGTGTCACAACGTCCAAGTAAATCTAGACTCATTTAAAGGCCAAAGTTAAACCTTCCTCCTCTCCTCCACTGGCCGTAAAGGGACTAATCTAGAGTAAACTTATATGACTAATCTAGAGTAACTTATATGAAAAGACGGACTAAATAACTATATATTTCAATGACTGGACTAAGTTTCCAAGCTATGAATGAAAAGTATGTGTTTTAGGGTTGGACTAAGTCTTCAAGCTAAGCATTGGATAGGGCTGTTAAGAGTCCAAGTAAATGGTGGTAGTGTGCAATAAAGGACAAATATGTGGTACAGGATTGAAGGCTAAATTTCCAAATAAAAGGAATGGCGTAGGACTCTGTAAAGTCCAAGTAAATGATGGTTGTGGGTAGATGAGTGTCATAACGCCACTTAAAAAAAAAAACAACCCAATTGAAAACCCAACCCAACAATATTCTTGGTGACCCCACTTAAAAAGTTAGTGACCCACTACAATCCCACAAAACTTAAATTTAAGGGGTTTTTGTCGTTTACCCAAAAGTTTTACTCCAACTTATTTTGACCCACTTAAAAAGTTAGTGACCCACTACAATCCCACAAAACTTAAATTTAAGAGGTTTTTGTCTTTTACCCAAAAGTTTTACTCCAACTTATTTTTAAACCCACTACTTTCATTATGATCCATACACCCAAAGTACAACTCCCACTTATTTATAAACCCAAAGTACTGTATACAAAAAATAAAAGATAAATCCCGAAATTGCCCTTCTTCTTCTTCTTCCCTATTAATTACTCAGGATTGAATTTCTCTCTTTCTAATTAGCCACCTCTTTCTAATTATCCTCTCTCTCTCTCTCACAGAAAAAAACCCTAAAATTTCTAGGTTTTGATCTCTTGCAATGACGTCTAATGCCAACTAGCGCGCTTCTCTTCGCCAGATCCCTCCATTGAAGGGGGCGGTTGTGGTGGCGGTGGGACCCACTCGGTCTACTCGAAGCTGGCAAATGGGAAGCGGTCCGTTGCTTCGAGTTTGAGGACCTCTATGGATTTTGATGCTGGTTATGTCTACAACTTCCTTTTCTTTTTATTATTGATTTTGTTTAGTGATAATAAAGTGACATTCTTGGTATTTAGTACAGTAGATTTCTTTTTATTATTTGAGATTTAAACCATAATTCCCGTGATTTGAGAAAACTTGTGTTTTATGATGGGAAATTCATAAATACTTTATGTTTACATTCTAAAATTTTGGACTTTTTGGCAATAGCTTGTCGAAGATGTCTCGTTGTTATAAATTGAGGGGTTCTTATCAAGCTTGTGCTTCAGGATAGGGTATGTGCATAACAATTTTACTTATGTATATCTAAGTTTTGGTGACTAGGTTGATGTGTAGAAGGTGTTTGATGGAATGACAAAAGGGATATAGTTATTTGGCCACAATGATTAGCGGTTATGCGATATTGCGATTAGTTGAGGAGGCAATAGAGGAGTTTGATGAAATGTCCAAGAGAAGTTCGGTTTTGTGCACCGCCACGACCTTAGGCCACTGCTATGCCTTCCTACGCCCTCCGGTTGCTCCTCGCCGTGCTCTATTACCGCCAACACCCAACGTAATGCACAGCTAACTCTCAATTAGAAACCATTCGTCAATGCACACTAACTTTTTGACCAAATGCCTGAGAGAATCCCTCACTATTGGTATTTGATCAGAGCTTCGCAATTCTCTCACATTGCAGCCCAAACGGCAGATTAACTACAGCCTGCAATATGATGTACCAAATAGTATCCAATGTATTGTGTTGTATGAAATTTTCTATATTATGTACGTATAGATGATTTTTGCGTGTATTGTATCAAATGCACCAAGCAGTATCTAATGTATCGTGTTGTATCAAATTTTCTATTAGAAATTTATCAGTGTATCTAGTAGAAATGTATACAAAGTACATGCTAGTCGAAAATTGAGAGTGGACCCCTCGTCGACATGAATAATCGATCGAACAACACATTGTGTACATCATCACACGTTTACATTGCCCAGAAAAAATCTGATTTGATTTATTTCACTAATTTTTCAGAGAACATAAAGAGTTATACTTTGTCAATAAAGAGCTATACTACTGTCATAAAGAGCTATACTTTGGAATAAAGAGCTATACTTTCACAAAAAGGTGCTACACTTCAGTATAAAGAGCTATACTTTTCCAAAAACTGGAAAATTGAGAGTGGACCTCTCGTCGAGATGAATAATCGATCGAACAATACATTGTATACATCATCACACGTTTACATTGCTCAGAAAAAAACTGATTTGATTTATTTCACTAAGTTTCAAAATTTTCAGAGAACATAAAGAGCTATACTTTGTCAATAAAGAGCTATACTATGGTCATAAAGAGCTATACTTTGGAATAAAGAGCTATACTTTCACAAAAAGGTGCTGCACTTTAGTATAAAGAGCTATACTTTTTTAAAAATTGGAAAATTGAGTGGACCTCTCGTCGACATGAATAATTGATCAAACAACACATTGTATACATCATCACACGTTTACATTGCTCAAGAAAAACTGGTTTGATTTATTTCACTAAGTTTCAAAATTTTCAGAGAACATAAAGAGCTATACTTTGTCAATAAAGAGCTATACTATGGTCATAAAGAGCTATACTTTCACAAAAAGGGGCTACAGTTCAGTATAAAGAGCTATACTTTTCAAAAAATTAGAAAATTGAGAGTAGACCTGTCGTCAACATGAATAATCGATTGAACAACACATTGTATACATCATCACACGTTTACATTGCTCAGAAAAAAGAAATCTGATTTGATTTATTTCACTAAGTTTCAGAAATTTTAGAGAACATAAAGAGCTATACTTTGTTAATAAAGAGCTTTACTATGGTCATAAAGAGCTATACTTTGGACTAAAGAGCTATACTTTCACAAAAAGGTGCTACACTTTAGTATAAAGAGTATTTTTTTCCAAAAATTGGAAAATTAAGAGTGGACCTCTCGTCGACATGAATAATTGATCGAACAACACATTGTATACTTCATCACACGTTTACATTGCTCAGAAAAAAATCTGATTTGATTTATATTCTATGTAAGAAGCTATACTTTGCTCATAAGAGCTATTATTTGGCATAAAAGCTACATTTTGCTCTATAAAAATGGATAAATAAAAAACAACTTGTTGGTAAGTAAAAAATTTTCACTAATTAGAAATTACAAAATGTACATGTATGATGTACAAAACTCTCAGAAATTGTTAACAGAACTCCAAATACATCACAATGTTCCCAAAATCAACCAAACTTTTACAAAATATTAGCAACAATAATTGCGTCGCGCCGCATGTGTAGCAAATATTGCATCAAGAAAGTAATAATAGAACTCCAACAAAATCATGACAACACCAACCTCCATCATTGACCATGTCTCAATTATCAACATCTATCTAGAGCACCAAGTATAGAATCAAAAAGTTCCCAAGTCCATCTCGTGAATAATCTGAAAGGATACAACATTTACAAAGATTCTCAAATTTCATCTCATGGACCAAAAAAAATTACAAAAAAAAGAGAGAAATTACAAAAAAAATTACCTCAAAAATTCTTTTCCGCCAATGTTTGAGAACTCATGGCTGAGAAATTAGTAGTCATGGTTTCAGGATCATGCTTCTGACGAAGGGGATCAAGGTCTCCGAGAGTTTTTGGAGGCACGTTCAAAGTTCGCTTGGCTCCGGTGGAACTCACCGGCAGTCATCGAAGGGGACAAGAGGAGATCGACCAAAGCAATGTGTGTTAGAGTTTCTAGAGCGTGCGAGGGTCACTAGATGCGATGATCTCAAATTCCACAAAGGAGGTCCGCTTGTCATCGGTGAACTCAGAGGCGGTCGGCTGAGGGATTTGGAGGTGATCGATGAAATTTAGTTAGGGATTTTTAAAGAATGGGCTCAATAATGGCTTCCTACGTGAAAGAGGGATTATAAATTAGAAAAGGGTAATTTTGGAATTATTTTTATTTTTCTCAAATATAGTATACAGGGAGGCAGTATTTAGAAGAGTGTGTTTAAAAATAAGTGATTGGATTACTTTTGGGTGTATGGATGCTTATTAAAGTGAGTGAGTTTTTAAATAAGTAGGGGTAAAACTTTGGGTTTAAAGAGAAAAACCCCTAAATTGAAACTTTTTGACATAGATTTTCAATCATATTATTTTCTTTAAGTTTACATTCAAATCTAAACTCATTAAAAAGCCAAAGTTAAACCCTCCTCTTCTCGGGACCATAGACAAACTCTACTTAGAAATATGATGGATTTAAGGGACCAATACCTGAAAAAGTCGCTAACAAAACTAGACGCACGTACAAGTCACTGAACTTTCTTTTTAGTCTTTTAATTCATATAACTACTGCAGATTAATCCTTGTAGTAAACTATCGTATGAATTTGGGAAAATATATTGTATTAAATTTAACTTTTTTAGTTACATTTTCGATCATATTATTTTCTTTAAGCTTACATTAAAATCTAAACTAATTTAAAAGCATAGGTTAAACCCTCCTCTTCTCCTCCACTGACCGTAGAGGGACTAAATTGGAGTAATTTATATAAGACGGGCTAATAACTATTTGAATGACTTGAGAGAATACTTAAAAACATGAAAGATTTAAGGGACAAATATCTTGAAAACTCGATAACAAAACTGGATGCACGTCCAAGTAAATTTTGACAGTGCAATGAATGAAAAGCCTGGGATATATGGCTGGTGTGAAATTTCAAACTGAGTATTGGACTGAATGTTGACATATTGCAATGGAGGACAAATGTATACGTGGTCTAACATTGAAGAGTATATATGAGTCCTAGTAAATGTTGGTAGTGCCATGAATGAAAAGTATATATGTGATTAAGGCTGGAATAAATGGTGGAGGACAAATGTATACGTGGTCTAACATTGAAGACTAAATTTCCAAATGAGTCCAAGTAAATGTGATATGACGGGCAACTATGCGGTATAGGATTGAAGACTAAAATTTCTAAACTCAAGGGATGGGTAGGATTCTGTAGAGTCCAAACTCAAGGGATGGGTAGGATTCTGTACAGTCCAAGTAAACGTTGGTAATGGCTTGGTGAGTGAGTGGTAAGACTAATCTTGATTTGATTCTCTCTTTCAGTTGATATTAGTCAACTCATTGCAATTAAGTAACTCTGCTTTCCTATTTATGTTGTAGCATTTTCCCTCGTGAAGTATCAATTTCTTTCATCCTCTACATTTTCCTTTATTGATATAAATGGAAATCTACCAATCCCTCTTTGTAGCCATGCATCTGATGCTATTATTGTTTACGTCATCATCGGCGGTGAAGCATAACAACATTACCGACCTCTCGGCCCTCTTGTCCATCAAAGCCCAGGTCATCGAACGTAATCCAGGCAGCATTCTATCCGCCAACTGGACCACTGATGCCTCCTTTTGCACCTGGATGGGCGTCTCCTGCAGCCGTCGAAGACAAAGAGTCACTGCTCTCAACATTAGCAACATGCCGCTCTACGGCAACATCCCTCCTCACATCAGCAACCTTTCATTCCTGTCTCTGCTCTGGCTTTCCAATGATAGCTTAGTTGGAACCATTCCTGAATCTCTGGCTCAGTTGCCTCGACTGAAATATCTCAGACTTGTTCATAATCAGCTTTCAGGTTCAATACACCCTGCCCTTTTCAACATGTCATCGCTTATTGAATTGCATCTCGGGCACAACAGTATTTCAGGGACCCTTCCCTCTAATGATAGCAACTTCCATCCATTGTTCCCTCATATTATGGCTTTATCTTACAACCAAGTCACTGGCAGCATCCCGTCTAGCCTTTGCAGTAGTCGTACTCTTCAAATTCTGAGCTTGAGTTATAACCAGATAACCGGAAACATCCCGTACGAGATTGGAAATATGAAGCAACTTAATATATTGTATCTTGGAAATAACTATCTAACGGGTACCATACCATCCTCTTTAGGTAACCTGACTAATCTGTCCCACTTAAGCCTTAGCAACAACAGCATCCATGGGAATATTCCGGAGGAGTTGGGTCATCTTACGAACCTTGTTGAATTGCAGATTGATCTCTGTGGTGGTATTACTGGTCCCATACCGATTTCCCTTTCTAATTTGTCATCACTCACAGGCATTGAGATGAACAGTAATAGTCTCACCGGACCAGTGCGTTTGCAATTTGGGAACATGTCTAACCTTTCATATTTGGATCTAAAAGAAAACAAACTAACAGGAGGAGTTGACTTCCTTGCATCGCTTTCAAACTGCAGAGTGTTAGATCATGTTGACGTTAGTGGAAATGAGCTGGATGGCGTTCTTCCATATACCGTTGGTAATCTTTCAAGGACTCTAACAGTGCTTAATATTGAGGATAATTATATTAAGGGGAAAATTCCTGTTGAGCTGGGTAACCTGTCTGGTTTGACCGGTCTATCATTGAGCAATAATGAGCTAGTTGGAACGCTACCGTCTGAAATCACAACCCTACAAGGCCTACAGTACCTAAGTTTGCATAGTAACAGGATATACGGTTCCATCCCACATGTACTCGGCCGATTGAGCAACTTGGTCATGCTGTACCTCGACGGCAATAGTCTTTCTGGATCGATACCTGACTCGCTGGGTAACATCACCGGACTAGAGAGCTTAAGACTTGGTGCTAACAGGTTATCTTCAGCAATTCCCGAAACTATTTGGAGTCTGACTCATCTAAGTGAATTATATCTATCACAAAACCTTCTCACTGGATCGCTGCCATTAACATTGTGGAACATGTATTTATCTACATTCGATATATCAGTAAATCAGCTATCGGGTAACCTTCCAAGCCCTCCAAAGTATCTCGAAATCAATTATTTAAATCTATCAAATAACTCATTCGACGGGCGCATTCCTGAATCATTTGGTAATCTCATTAATCTTAATGTCTTGAGCCTTTCTTGCAATAAGCTCGCAGGGGTAATACCCGAGTCCTTAGTCAATCTCCGACATCTCAGCGTCCTGAACTTATCTTTCAACAAGTTGGAAGGAAAGGTTCCAAATGGCGATGCCTTTATGAATGTCAGCATCGTGTCTTTGCAAGGAAATGCGGCATTATGTGGAGCACCCAGATTTGGCTTTCCACCTTGCAATGTAATTGATTCTAGAGTTTCTAATTCAGGGAGGCATTTATTGAGATATATCCTCCCTGTTATTGCTTCAGTCGGAATCCTTGTTCTTGGTTTTTGCATCTTGTTAAGATTACACAGAAGGAAAGCGAAGAATCCAACCCCAAGTAGCACACTCTCTCCTACTAAGCATAGATTGATCTCCTACTACGAGCTTGTTCGTGCCACTGACAACTTTAGTGAGATAAACTTACTCGGAAGGGGTGCATTTGGTTCTGTGTACAGAGGGCTTTTAGATGACGGTCTTCTTGTTGCCATAAAGGTCTTGAATTTGGAAATCGAAGGAGCTTCAAGGAGTTTTGATGCTGAGTGTCGTGCTTTGAGGATGGTTCGACACAGAAATCTTGTTAGAATCATCAGCGCTTGTTCCAACTTGGATTTCAAGGCACTCGTCCTCCAATTCATGCCTAATGGAAGTCTGGAAAGATGGCTCTACTCCCATAATTACTGCTTGAACCTACTCCAAAGGATTAATATAGTAATTGATGTAGCTTCAGCTCTAGACTATCTTCATCACCAGCATTCTGAGGTTATACTGCATTGTGATCTAAAACCGAGCAACATCCTTCTGGATGAAGAAATGAGTGCACACGCGGA